>JADBJO010018274.1:17500-35694 GCA_016801955.1 Conus betulinus | reverse complement strand
TCCTACATCCCATGAAACAGAACAGTAGTAAAAGACAGCAGTCCATTCCGATCTTGCTGTGGTCAACAAAATCATCTGGTCTAAGCCTGATTAAACATGTTTATGCAATTTTGAAAAGCATAGAAAGAAATCAAATGCATTGCATCTCCACTCTAGCAGACTTGAAGAATGAACACACAATGGCATGGACAGAGGTACCCATTTAGAATTTTGAACACACGTTCAACTCATTATCACAATGCATACCCCTTTTCCTGAGTTTGAAGGGGCTCGGGTATAAAACCATCAGTACTTCAAACAAGAGCTGGAAAAACCTCAGTAATGCTGCCATTTTCAAAGTTTGACAATGATCTGGCACAAGACTGTAAGTAGTTGTTTAAACAGCAGTGGTGATGACAAAACGCTCAACCTGTTCCTTTATATAAAAACATGCAGTATATTGTCCAACGCATTTGTGTATGTGTGTGTTGTATGGAGAGATAATTAGTGTGCATATAGAAGGTGAAGTCTGACTAATTGTCTGCTTGTTTTTAAAACAGTTTACAATCATGTCTACGAACTATAAGTGAAATGTTTCTACAGACACATGCTTGCTATCCAACTCAGCTGACGAAAAGGTTCACATTAAATGTTCTGTAACATGACAAGCATCAGTGGACTCATGACACTGAGAGAAACTAAAACTGTTAAGATCATGACTGAGAAAGTAACAACAGAAACTGTCAAGCTCATGACTGAAAAAAAACCCTGTCAAGTTCATAACTGAAAAAAAAAAAAAAAAAACTCGGTCAAGTTCATGACTGGAAAAAAAAAAAAAACCTGTCAAGATCATGACTGAAAAAAAAACAAAAAACGTCAAGTTCATGACTGAAAAAAAAAAACCTCTCAAGTTCATGACTGAAGAAAAAATAACTGTCAAGTTCATAACTGAAAAAAAAAACTGTCAAGTTCATGACTGAAAAATCAAACAAAAACTGTCAAGTTCATGGCTGATAATTAAAACACACAAACACCAGGAACAAAGGAAACATTATATCAACTATGTAAAACTAAAACTGTTGAGTTTATGACTGAAGACAAAAATTCTTCCCTCTGCAGCAATGAGCATGCAGCTTGGTAAGTCTGTAGACCCAAACCAGAAGACACTGGCATCCCCAACAGGAAGGTCATGGGGCCAGTCATTAGACGGAATGATGGAGACTCCATGCGGGGATGTTCACTCACATTACCTTCATGACTAAACAAATTTTGTCATCAGTAGCGAGCTCAGTAGATGGTTTGCAGCACATGTTGGATAGAAAAGGCACCACTGAAAACCATCTCAGTGCTTTGCCGGCAATGCGACGTCTTCTGAAAAGAGTTTCCCACTGAGAATCTGAGGGTGAATGCTCCCTATGTACTGCCAGTGCAGGTACTGCAACAGAACAATCCTGAGTGTGGCTGTGCACTGGGTGAGCCTGGATGAGCAGTGTCGTAGTTTTGCCTCTGGTGGTCAGGTCACAAAAGACAGAGCAGAAAAAAGAACATATGATGACACTCCACATACACTGTCATTCTTCCAAAATCCAGAAATCCAAGACCTGCCCTCAGTAACATACTCCATCTGCACATTACTGATACACATTGATCGAGTTTTACTTTATGCATATTGGTTTGAAAATTTTATGAATTCATGAAGATAATGTGTTCTTGAACAACTTAAGAACAAATTTCTAAACTACTGTTTTCACATCACAAAAAGCCACAGTGGTTCATACATCTGGAATCTGTGTTTCATCCACTCTGAGTGGAAAAGAATTTACTGTTAATTTGGTCTGATGCAATATGCTACCTAACTCTACAAACTGTTCATTTCTTCTATATGACCTAGTGCAATGCTTAACCCGTATCAGGTTCACCAGTAATAACCCCTATTTACCTGTTCAAGTGATGAAATACAGACCAAAACAATGAACACTGGAACTGTATACTAATCTGATTTTCATTTGACCAGATGCAGACAGTGGAAAGTGTACAACAACTGCATTTTCAGCACTTGACTTGTACCAATTGCTGTGACCAGACTACTGATTTTAGTTAATCCATCCACATTGCCAAGTTTGCGATACCAGTTTTTAAAATGATTAACAGATCTTAAATAAAAAAAATTACTAACAGACTGCTGGCTGAGTAGGATAAGTGTCTCTTCCCTATTGTCACAAACAAAGCCTGCAAACTGAAAAAGGATCTGCAAGTTCTCTGCACAGAATCTACTGAAAGGGGGGATAGATGTGCAGATGCAAATGTTTGTGAGAGCGTGTATGTGGAGGTTTTAGTTCAGGAAAACCCTTACCACACCAGGCCATCTCCTTCCCTTCGAAACTCCCCTCCCACTCAAATGTCCCCCTGAGTTCTGCTCCCCTTCACATCTCCTTGTTGGCAGGTAGTTTGTTTCCGTCTTGTTGTTGTGTTTTTCTGTTTTGTTTACTTATTTGTTTGTTTTCCATGCAAGTCAACTGCTGCATTTGCTGTTGGTAACAATGGTGGAGGTGGTAGTGGTGTTCTTGCTGTTCTTACACTCTGTGTATGTGTGTGTGTATGTGTGTGTGTGTGTGTGTGTGTGTGTGTGGTGTGAGTAAGCGCGCGTGTGTGTGTGTGTGTATGTGTGTGTCTGTCTGTCTGTCTAAGTGTGTGTGTGTGTGTGTGTGGTGTGTGTGTGTGTGTGTGTGTGTGTGTATGTGTGTGCTGTGTGTGTGTGTGTGTGTGTGTGTGTGTGTGTGTGTGTGTGTGTGCGTGCGTGTGAGCATGCACGCATGCATGTTTGCATGTGTGCTTCCTGTTTGCCTGTGTGTATACATGCATGTGTGAGCAAGTGTGCATATATATGTGTGCTCACACATTTCAGTGTACAGAGCAGATATGAATGTGTATTTTTGCACTGCAGATTGTATGCTTACACTGCCGACAAGGTTTGTATTGCAAACTGTATATGTGTGTTCTTGCATCGAAGACCCTGGTGAAAAGGTGGGAAGAAGCAGTAAGACTAGAGTAGGACAAGGAGGAGTTGGGAGAGGGGGAGGGGGAGTTAATGGGGAAGGGGGGAGGGGGGGGGCCAGGGGCTGGGGGGAAGGAAGAGGTGAAAGAGATGAGGGGGAAAGGGCAGACTGGAGGGACAACAGGGAGTGTGTGTGTCTGTGTCAGTGACTGTGCAAGTGTGTGTGCATATGAATGCTTCATACGTGCATATGTGTGTGTGCGTGCGTGCGTGCATGCGTGTGTGTGTGTGTGTGAGAGAGTGTGTGCATGTGTGTGTGTGTGTGTGTGTGTGTGTGTGTGTGTGTGTGTGTGTGTGCGTGCGTGTGTGCCAGCTCAGTCACCTCTGGGAATGCTTATGACTCAGAGACAGTACAAACCTCCAACAGAGAACAATCAATATCAGTCTGCCAACTAGGAACACACACAGTATTCTCTTCCTACCATTGTATTCCATCTATTCTCAGCACTTACACCAGTAGCCTTTTGAAATATACTGGTCACAAAAACAGCCATAAAAGTCACAACACACCCACCACACACACACTCTCTCTCCCTCTCCTCTCTCTCTCTCTCTGTCTTTCTGTCTGTCGGTCAGTCGGTCGGTCGGTCGGTCGGTCAGTCTCTCTCTCTCTCTCTCTCTCTCTCTCTCTCTCTCTCTCTCTCTCTCTCTCATGCACTATCTCACAGAAAACCATTTTTTCCTAAATGCAGTTCTTCAATCACTTTTCTTATTCCCCATACCCCATCCCTTCACATCATCTCTCTCTCTCTCTCTCTCTCTCTCTCTCTCTCTCTCTCTCTCTCTCTCTCTCTCTCTCCTATATGGACAAAAGCTAACGATTCCAATTAGCAATGACTCTCAAATTCACATAAGTGACCAAGTAAAGTAATGAAACGAACTGCCTGGTCTGCTCTATATGTTTACATGGTTGTGCTTATACCCAAAGAAGGATCATTCAGTTGAAAGCTACATGGAAAGAGAGGAGGAATGCACGTACGATTACCACAAACTTAGGAACAGGCCACCACAAGAAAATGAAAATCAAAACCACAGTAGAGGTTAAAAAAGAAAAAAAAAAATCATTAAAAAAAAAAAAAAAGGCTGTTGTCACTGTTGACTGAACACTCGCCAAACAGCTCTCAACCTGCTGCTTATGACAGAAACTCAATCCAATAATGCTTTGTTAGAAACTAGGTTAGTGGCACACACCAACCTTTGCCTTAATGTTCCTTCCCAGGGAAGGCCTACACCTGATAGCCCCATGCTTACTTAAAGGAGAGTTCAACTAGGTTAGTAGTAACAAACGTAGACCTCTGCCTCGGCTGTTCCATCTAATGGACTGTGGGGAATCTGATAACCCCCTACTGATGTCAGGGAGTGGCATAGGCAGGTAGGTGATGCACATGCCAAGACCAGAATCACCAGCATGAATCTGTTTCACAGCATGACATGACAGTTTTCTTCTTCCGCTGCACATGGGGATAGGGAGGTAACCTCCCTCCAGGAGCTCATGTTTCCACTTGCTTCTGTTGGTTTGTTTGCATGTCCGTCTGCCAGATTATGCAAAAACTACACCACCACTTTCAATGAAACTGGGTGGAAAGAGGGAATGTGGCGAAAAGGTCAGCTCCATTAAACTGTGGTGTAGATCAGGGTCAAAGGGCAAATCCAGGAATATTTTTTTCCCTTTTTTTTTTTTTCCTTCTTCATCACTGTGAGGTAGCATTTCTAAACATGTTTATATGTTCCTCTTTCGAGATAGCATTTCTTTACATGTTTATATGTTCCTCTTGCGAGATAGCATTTCTTGATATGTTCATATGTTCCTCTTGCGAGATAACATTTCTTCGTCTGCGAGATAGCATTTCTTAACATGATTATATGTTCCTCTTGCGAGATAGCATTTCTTCACATGTTTACAATTATGTTCCTCTTGCAAGATAACATTTCTTCACATGTTCATATGTTCCTCTTGCAAGATAGCATTTCTTCCTCTTGCAAGATCTTCAACGCCAATTTGGTCCGGCTCTAGACAAGGAGAAGATAGCATTTCTTAACATGTTTATATGTTCCTCTCACAGAGTTAGCATTTCTTAACATGTTTACACGTTCCTCTCAAAAGAGTTAGCATTTCTTAACATGTTTATATGTTCCTCTTGCGAGATAGCATTTTTCAACATGTTTATATGTTTCTCAAGATATATAATGCAGGTTTCAACACACACACACACACACACACACACACACACCACACCAACACACATACACACACACACACCTCCAAAAACAGGTTTGATAGGTATATTAAATGTACTGATACATAACAACTTGCAAGAAACAGAGTAGATCCAAGTTACAACCATGATCCAATGACCAGAGAACCATTTAAACTTGAAGGGAGTCTGCACTCTCTCCTGTTATGTCGTTATAGTTATCTCCACCATCATGTTCTGACCAATGTCCATGGTTATTTTTGTTTATCTGCCTGTTAGCAAGACCACACAAAAATGACAAAACCGATTTTAATCAAACTTGGTGAAAAGGTAGACTGTGGCTCAAGGATGACCTTGCTTAATTGCTATGCAGATCAGCAGTGTACACCAGATCAAAGAGTGGACTCAAAATCTTTTTCAGCATGACTAGCCCCAAAACCAAACACACTGAGTTCAGTGTAATCTTGGTGAAAAGATGGAACGTGGCCTTAAGAAAGACTCCTAACATTCTGTTGGGGATCCATGGTGTGGATCTGCATCAATGGGTGGATTCAGGATCCCTTTGACCTTGACACAGGTTTGCGGGCTCTCAAAGTCATTCTGATTTGTGTTATCATCCTCTCATCACAGAAGGCTGTTTTAAATTCATAATGGATGCTTGGGCAGTCATGCTCAACTGGGTAAATATGTTGTAAGCAGTTCTGTCCGTAATGTTCTCTTTTCAGACTTCTTCTGACTGCCCATGGGACATCAATCCTTCACTTTACCCTGCAAGATAAGTCTAGCAGATGGAAATATGGTGGAGGCACACGCTCATAGTCACACTAATCTGACAATACAACATTCAATAACTGCAGCACATTCAATAACTGCAGCGACAAGTTCTTCTGACTTTCTGACTAAACACATCATATGTACTAAAATACAATATGATGATTCTGGAATTCGACTCTTCTTTAGTTCCTGCTGTCTGTCTATATTTGTTTGTGTTGTGTTTTTTTTTTTCATCTGCACTCTATCAATGGCTTACTCTCTCACTGCTTATTCAGCTCAGCCACCCCTAGGGAATACTTATAACCTAGTTCAGCACAAGCCTCCAAAGGAGAACAATCAATATCAGCCTGCCCACTGGCAATGCAGTTTCTCTTCCTATCAGTATCACTCTATCCCCTCTTTTCTCAAAACTTACAGTAGTTGAAATGTACAGGTCACAAAAACAGCAGCCGCAACTGTCACAACCACACACCAACACACGCTCTCTCTCTCTCCCCCTCGCTCCCTCTCTTTCACAAATGCACTCTCACAGAAAACCATTTTCCTAAACTCAGTTCTTCATTCATTTTTCTTGTTCCTCTTACCCTATCCCTTTCACTTCAATTCATTCTCTCTCTCTCTCTCTCTCTCTCTCTGGACAAAAGCTAACTATTCCAAACAGTAATGACTTGCAAATTCAGATTAGTGACCTATTAAAACAATGAAACAAACTGCCTGGTCTGCTCTGTAGATCATATATGCACGTGTTCATGTTTAACTCCATGTATGTCAGGACTGGGAGCCTGTTTGGACCTCTCACACACACCTTACGTGTTGGAAAGTGCTTCCAAAGCTAAGGAATGGCAAGCAGCAAGCCAGATTGCAGCAAAATTTTATGTGTGCTACAGCATTTTTCAAGGTGTGATTTTAGACAACACCCTTCTCCCAATACATGCATACATGTGCTTACGCACACACGCACACATATTCACACACACACACACACACACACACACACACACACACACGAGTCTGAACAGCATACCATAAGGCAAACCCTACCTTTTCCGATGCTCCCCTACCAACAACCCCTCTCTCCCCCTGTGCCTCCTTCCTCCACCCCCATCCCTACTCTTTCTTTTTCCCCCTCCTCCTCCTCCTCCTGTCTAAATACTTAAACCTAATGCCTGACTGGTCAATGAATTCTTTTCAAACAACTTCAAACACTAATATTGTAACCAAGAACTTTACTTGCTAAATGTTAAACTCCATGTGATCTTCACCTACTGAAGCACTGCACGACGACTTCTTTCATTAACACTATCAACACGGACCCTCATCCTGCTCTGTTTGCTGCCTTTCATTAACACTATCAGCACAGACCCTCCTCCTGCTCTGTTTGCTTCCTTTCATTAACACTATCAACACAGACCCTCCTCCTGCTCTGTTTGTTTGCTTCCTTTCATTAACACTATCAACACAGACCCTCCTCCTGCTCTGTTTGCTTCCTTTCATTAACACTATCAACACAGACCCTCCTCCTGCTGCTCTGTTTGCTTCCTTTCATTAACACTATCAACACAGACCCTCCTCCTGCTCTGTTTGCTTCCTTTCATTAACACTATCAGCACAGACCCTCCTCCTGTTCTGTTTGCTTCCTTTCATTAAACACTATCAACACAGACCCTCCTCCTGCTCTGTGTTTGCTTCCTTTCATTAACACTATCAACACAGACCCTCCTCCTGCTCTGTTTGCTGCCTTTCATTAACACTATCAACACAGACCCTCCTCCTGCTCTGTTCTTTTCCTTTCATTAACACTATCAACAGACCCTCCCTTCTGCTGTGTTTGCTTCCTTTCATTAACACTATCAACACAGACCCTCCTCCTGCTCTGTTTGCTTCCTTTCATTAACACTATCAACACAGACCCTCCTCCTGCTCTGTTGCTTTCCTTTCATTAACACTATCAACACAGACCCTCCTCCTGTTCTGTTTGCTTCCTTTCATTAACACTATCAGCACAGACCTTCCTCCTGCTCTGTTTGCTTCCTTTCATTAACATTATCAACACAGACCCTCCTCCTGCTCTGTTTGCTTCCTTCATTAACACTATCAACACAGACCCTCCTCCTGCTCTGTTTGCTTCCTTTCATTTACACTATCAACACAGACCCTCCTCCTGCTCTGTTTGCTTCCTTTCATTAACACTATCAGCACAGACCCTCCTTATTTGCTTCCTTTCATTAACACTATCAGCACAGACCCTCCTCCTGCTCTGTTTGCTTCCTTTCATTAACACTATCAACACAGACCCTCCTTATTTGCTTCCTTTCATTAACACTATCAACACAGACCCTCCTCCTGTTCTGTTTGCTTCCTTTCATTAACACTACTAGCACAAACCCTCCATCTGTTCTATGTGCCCAGTTAACGCTGCAATCACAGCACTGAAATTCCCTCAGGCCACTATTTCTTTCCTTCTTTCCGTGTATGCTGGCTGATACTTCTGCGGACACTGCCTGTATAGACAGGCAGTGGAGTTTTGTGTGATGACCGTTTTTTTTAATCCCACCATTAAGACAGCCATACTCCATCTTTGGGGAAAAGGCATGCTACAAGTAACGTGTCATCCATACCAACGGCCAAACTGGCCTTCTCTTCCGAAAGTTGTGATGGGATTTTACGTGTGTGCAAGATGTTGTGCGTGCGTTCACACACAGAACCTTGGTTTATAGTCTCATTCAAAGGACTGTATGGGAAAATGGAGTCAGAACCAATGTTAAACTCCAAAGGAAAAATCCCTCTCTACCGAAACAGCCCGTCGGAGATTCGAACTCTCAGGACACCTGATTTTGACCATTTTTAATTTATTTTCCTTAAAAGCCTAAATCTGATAGTGACTTTATTTTTGTACAGTGAAACAGAGCTGTCTTTCATCTTCTTGATGATAACTGTTTTAAAAGTCAAAATAATCATTTTGTTGTTGTTTGATTGAGTTGAAAATGACATACTTAAAAAAAGGAGCACTGATTCAGTGCTTGAAGACGTCCAACAGGTTGGGTTGCTTTCTGTTCAAATTAACCAGTGAAGTCAACTGTTAGTAGCTTGCTAACTGGTATGATATGATGTAGGAAAGCCTGTATCTCTACGCTGACACAACCGGTTAAAAAATTCTCCCGGAAGTTTTAGAAGATCGTCGCTATCATTCTGGCAACGTGTCCTGAGTGACAGATCACTTGCCACGAGTATTTTTGCCCACATCACCGAATGGTCAATATGGCACTGCAATCATTCTCACGGCATGTTGCAAAAAAGTTAAAACCACTTGCACCTGTTTCCTCACAAACAGGGTTCTAAACATCCGCCAACAGGAGCCCATCTTACAGTTCCCTATGAAAATTCTTCAGGACCCAAGGGGGGCACTGTTCCCTGCCAACTGGTCTGTGTGAAGAAGACAATGTAACAGCGCACAGACTCCCATGACACTGTTCCCCGTCAGCTGCTGACTTAAAGAGCTCAGACCACAGAAGCAGGGTCCACTGTGTGCTTCTGCCAAACAAAACCTCTCTACCTTTGCCCCGAGAGCATGACCTTCCAGCTGAGGATCGTCTGACCCTTTCAACTCTGACCCTATCCTTCCTGCTTGCCTAACCGCTTGGAAAGGAAATTCAATGTCAGACTAAACATTTGTGACGGCAAAGGAAGACACACAGCATCAGGTCTCATAGGAAAAGCAACAAATGCAAGCAGCTGTCTGGACATTTGTACCCCCTCATCTGGATTATTGTAACACACACACACACACACACACACACACACACTACACCCTAAGACCTACCTGCTGACCGATGGCACAACCACCAACACCAGCAAGGACAAAACTAGGCGGATGTTGCCCAGCCCCATTGTCCTTCTCTCAGTCTGCTTCTCTCCTGTCACAGTCTGGTACCACAAAACAATCACCGCAGCAGGTGGCACTTCTCGTCACACGAATCTGCAACAGATCATTACCACATCCATCATCCAGGACAGCACCTGTCACATGTCACCTGTAACATACAGTTAACAACCTGCTGGACCGCAAAATCGAAGCTGGAGGACGCGGAGGGAAAAATTTATGTTTAACCCATATTTGACCATAGATGTAACTTTCATATTAATTTAACATGGCACAGTCAGCACAGTTTTTCTGCCATCAGAAGTATGCAAATCCAGAGTTGATTCTAGTGGATAAAGCATTCTTCTCTGGATGAAAGGGTCCTGGGTTCGATCCCCCCCATTCAGACAACCATGTTAGGCATGATGCTCTCTTCTGTTCCAACAACTGTGATGATTACAATAGCATCCACATCCTTGGGCTGAGACTTTTGAAGACAAATTCTGTGTGTTGATGATGTTGAAAAAAAAAAAAAAATAAAAACCCTGCTCACAAGTTAAATCACAATTGTTTCTTTATACTACAGTGAACCGTTGTGTGCAAGCGAGATGGAACACACACACACACACACACACACACACACACACACACACACAAATATAACCAGTACATGCACATTGATGGTGTATTAAAATGTCATCCCAAAGACAGGATATTGATACCTTAATGGCAAGATTAAAAATGGCTGCACATGCAAAAAATGTCACATACTGTTAACTTTTAATTTCAATCCAAGGAATGAAGTAGAAATAAGAGAGTAGCAATCTCTGTAGACACCAATCGGAGGATTATCTTTCTTCAGTCAGCATTCACTCTTTATTATATTAACCAGCTGCACAAGATCCAGTCATCGCTTAACCCTAGAGGCTGGTTCTAATCAATTCTTGAGTGGTGGACAATGTTTAACAGATCTAGAACATATAATGAAAGAAATGAACTTAAATTTAAAAAAAAAAAAAAATTAACGCAAAAAAAAAAAAAAAACCCTGTAAGTCTCTCCTTACAGACAGCAACTCTGCTACTTAAAATCAATTTGACTATTTTCTCTGCAAAATGCAATATATTCCTGTTTTCTTGGAACATTTTGCTGCCAACATTAATAACTACAGAGAAGGACATATGAAAACAAATTACAAACTTTTGTGTGCTACAAGTAAATTTAACTGTTTTACAGTTTTTAATGTTGGCTTTGACTCTAACTATCAACAAACAACAACAGCAAAGAATTTTTTTTTTAAAGCAACACCTGCAAACCAACTTAGAAGCCCAGATCAAAAGCAACACGTCCGATCCGAGTTGTCACCAAAAACACTAAAACTAGGACTACAGGCTGCAGTGCCTAGAACCACAACTCCACGCCACGCACAGCTCAGCCTGTGTGCAGCATTCCTCCCCTCTTCGGCCCTGTAAAAACCTGTCCCCACATCAGGTAAACAAACTGTCTCGCAAGACTTACATTCTTGCTTTACCAGTTTCTAAGCCAGTTGACAGCGCCTACACGAGGAAAAGGTAGTGGGGAGGAGAGGATAGAGAAATGGAGGGAGAGGATGGGTGGAGGGAGAGAATGGAGAGAGGTGATCTGTTTAGCTTCCGATTTTTTCCATTGTATGGTGCAAACATACAAACTGATATGCACGCGCGCGCGCACACTCACATACACACACACACACACACATACACACACACATATATTTCAAAATATTAGTATGGTATATTTGTGTATGCACATGTAGGACACGCACCCCCCACCCCACCCCACCCCCACACACACACACACACCTGCTATTGTGCAATCATGCCATGTAAATACATGATTCACAAAATGCAATTAATCTTCACTCAGCCTTAGTGTTAGCAGAGCAATCTATCCAAGAGGTACACTCTCATATGCCTACTATACATGCATTTCATTTTTTCAGGCAAGGCAATCTTTTTTTAAACTAAAAATATGGAGAGAAAAAATTTTTCTTCTTTTTTTTTTTCTTTTACTTAACAACTGTCATACCTGGGTTTGCCTGCTTTTATGTGTTTTTTTGTTTGTTTGTTTGTGTGTGCCTGTTTTTTTATTTTTGTTTTGTTCTTTGGTGTGTGTGTGGTAATCTAAGATATTTCATGTTTTAGAACCATAACTGTTTTTGGTCTTATATGTTAAATGATGCCATTTCATTCTGGTGTCTGATTTAACTGCACATTCTTACAGCTATAAATGATATAATGGCAGCACAATGAAAGTTCATTATGTTAACTGCGACAGAAAGCGACAGATTGATTCCTCTGTTGTCCTGTTCTTGAAGATACCAGTTTACACCACCTATGTTATGATATTCCTAATCGGTTTCTGCCTTTGGTGTGCAGGAATGAATGTACACTTGGGAACATCCCTGTCTATTGATATTTAGATATTCTAAAATAGAGCGGTGGTTATCTCTTAAGCATTGGAGTGATGTCATTCGTTGTAAGGTAATATCTGGTGGTTTCTAAAGTTGGGAATCTATATTGAGCATTGTCATGCAGTATCTTTTTTTTCTTTTTGGTTTTGTTGTTGTTTTCTGTTTTGTTTTGTTTGCTGCTGTCCATCATCTGTGCCACCTCAGTGTCACTGCACTCACAACACTCATTCCAACCCCTCGTCCACAGCTACAGGCTGGCCTGTCCCGCCACAGCCCCCAACACTCATTCCAACCCCCTCGTCCACAGCTACAGGCTGGCCTGTCCTGCCACAGCCCCCAACACTCACTCCAACCCCCTCGTCCACAGCTACAGGCTGGCCTGTCCTGCCACAGCCCCCAACACTCATTCCAACCCCCTCGTCCACAGCTACAGGCTGGCCTGTCCCGCCACAGCCCCCAACACTCATTCCAACCCCTCGTCCACAGCTACAGGCTGGCCTGTCCCGCCACAGCCCCCAACACTCATTCCAACCCCCTCGTCCACAGCTACAGGCTGGCCTGTCCTGCCACAGCCCCCAACACACTCATTCCAACCCCCTCGTCCACAGCTACAGGCTGGCCTGTCCTGCCACAGCCCCCAACACTCATTCCAACCCCCTCGTCCACAGCTACAGGCTGGCCTGTCCTGCCACAGCCCCCAACACTCATTCCAAACCCCTCGTCCACAGCTACAGGCTGGCCTGTCCTGCCACAGCCCCCAACACTCATTCCAACCCCTCGTCCACAGCTACAGGCTGGCCTGTCCTGCCACAGCCCCCAACACTCATTCCAACCCCTCGTCCACAGCTACAGGCTGGCCTGTCCTGCCACAGCCCCCCCACACTCATTCCAACCCCTCGTCCACAGCTACAGGCTGGCCTGTCCTGCCACAGCCCCCAACACTCATTCCAACCCCTCGTCCACAGCTACAGGCTGGCCTGTCCTGCCACAGCCCCCAACACTCATTCCAACCCCCTCGTCCACAGCTACAGGCTGGCCTGTCCCGCCACAGCCCCCAACACTCATTCCAACCCCTCGTCCACAGCTACAGGCTGGCCTGTCCTTCCACAGCCCCAGCAATCCACAGGCAGTAGTCAATGTCAAATCGTCATGAGGTAACCCACCAGAGGAGACACAGCAGTGCTGCCGAGTCACTTACATGGTGTTAGTAGTGCCTGTTCTGATCCACCACTAGCGACTAAGCCCCCTAACTGATGACAATAATGACTTGGTTGCAAAGCTGCCACAGGTCAGCTCTCCCTCTGGAGGGGCGTTACAACATCCAAAAATAATCCCCATGGATTTGCTGATACCAGTGACCCTGACAGCATCAAAACAAAGCCACAGACAGGGAGAGCAATCAAAACTAAGGTCACCATAAGAGCTGGGCATGAAGTGCCACATAATTCAAGATTTTTTTTTATATTACTGATCAATGAGGATGACAATGATGAAGTTCATGCCATGGATCTTCATTCTGGTCTAAAATTGCACGGACAGAGCAGTATTCTGCACTTACTTTTGTAACACATCCCTGCATCAACCATGCCCAAGACAAACAGACACCTGCAGTGTAAGAAATTTCAGCAACACTCTCAGAGACACATCCGTTAAGTGGGTGAAACTCTCAACTGTGTGGTCCCAGTCTTCCAATGTGAGCCTACAGCAAACTCAGGTAGGAGCTGGTCGGGACAGAAAAATCTTGCAAATAAATAGTTCTGATGGGAATCAAACCCATGACCTCCCAGCTGGGAGTCAGTGATGCTAACCCATATCACCACAGTGGTTGGTTAGTAACATTTTCTTGACCCTGTTTGGTGCAGACAAGAATGTCATTATAAATAAATAGCACATAACTTAATATGAGGCTGTGGCCATAGCTAAATAAATTCTGATTTAATCGAGGATAAAAAGGAAAGCTATCCTGTGTATCAGGATGCACAGTCCACCTACCAATAAACCTATCCCTCTGCCAGATCTCTCTTTCTATTTGTACAAAAAGGATATTCTGTGTGTGTGTGTGTGTGTGTGTGTGTGTGTGTGTGTGTGTGTTGTTGCTATTTCAACCTTTCTTTATCACTAAATACTTTTACTGCACATTACAATCATTACATAAAAGGCTTTCAATGCAATGGGCACAAGCCTTAATATCTAATCAAATTCGAAGTCTAGATTCAGTTGTATTTCTGCCCAGCTGATCACAGAGGGGGTTGTCATAGAAACAGACAACATACAAACATAGATTAGAGGGAGATACATGAAAAAAATTATACAAAATGAAGATAAGAACAAGTTGATGGTCTTGTCCCCAGCGACAATTTTTGTTTTGATCCAAGCTATTGCCATAAAGGCATCATCAGAAACAAATAATCAAAGACCAGTCTAGTGTTGCAAATCTATATCATCAAAATTCTCTACTCCAACTCATAACACAATCGCTTGACTATCAACATGCTTAAGGCAAACAAAATCAGGCTATGCTATGGCAGCAGCCATTAAATGTTATCTGTCATTCTCAACTGCTTGTTCGTCAGTTTGGTTTTTTTATTTTATTGTTTTATTTGCTTTTAGTTTTGGATTTATAAGAATGTGAAAAACCCAATAAATATTTAAATGTACCAAAATATGCTTTAAAGACCCCTTACTTATTAAAGCAAATACACACTGAACAACTGTTAGCTTGTCTCCACTCAAGATAAAGTTCACAGTCTCACTACCTAGTCATCAAATACAACACACAAAAAACTGGCATGCTGTAAATTGTGAGAAGACAAAAAGAAGAGTAGAGATTTGTTAAAGCAACAGATGAATGGATAACAACAGCAGCAAAATAATACATGACAGAGAAAGATTTCTTTTTAAACACAATGAGAGAGAAAGAGACAGAGATAGTAACAAAAAAATGGTAAATTATGAACACAAAGTTCTGTAAGATGGAGGCACACACAAAAACACACACACACACACACACACACACACACACAGAGCACACACACACACACACACACACACACACACACACACACACACACACGCATGCACACACACACATGCACACACACACGCATGCGCATGCGTGTGCACTTGTGCGTGCACACATACACTCACACATGCGTGCATACTTGCTTTTCTAAGATGATATACGGGCAGATCTCTCTTGTTTGTATATACGCATGTGCACTCAAGTGCCATGTTCACAACTATCTTCAGGCCTTGTGAGTGTGTGTGTGTGTGTGTGTGTGTGTGTGTGTGTGTGTGTGTGTGTGTGTGTCTGTGTCTGTGTGTGTCTGTGTCTGTGTGTGTGTGTGTCTTTGTCTATGTACACCCGCACATATTTACAGTTGTAGTATATCATGGATTTCCTGCAGATAAAAAAAAAGCGTTTGGGTGTGTGAATGCACATAAATGCATGGAGTTAGATGTGATTTCACCAAGTTATTTAACACCACTTCTCTTGTGAAAGCATACATGAACCTCTGTCTCTCTCTCTCGTGTACTGACAAACGGATTGCTTCTCTTGCGCTCCCCTTCCCACCCCCACCCCCCTTGTTTTTGGTTCATCTTTACTTTTTTCTTTCCTTTTCTTTGATTCGTTCATTTATAGTATGCATATTTCTTTTTGTACTCAGGCCTTGGCACATTGTCAATAAGCACTGATTATGCTAATCCCATTACACTTTTTAAACAAAAATGTGTGTTGAATTATTTTTCTCTGCTCTGTACATGTGGGCATATAGACATGGTACTGACATAGAACTCCTTACAGGTAGAACTAGTACTTTGAAAATCAGCCAACTGTGCACTGTGGGGGTGGGGGTGGATCGAGGGTTGGGGGGGGGGGGTCATACGATTCACTCTGATGCTGACACCGCCTGGTACGGATTTCTCTTTTTCACTCTCACTTTTTTCTTTTCTTTTTTTTTTCCGCTATTTTTAGGTCATGGTTTATATGGGCCATACATATATATTGGTAACTGTTGGTTGTAACAGAACAGCTCTCTGCTGGATGCCATACATTACAAAAATGGATACAACGTTTATTTGTGTTTGTCTGTGTGTGAATGTGTGTTCATAAGCACATGAGTGCAAGCATATGTGCGTTTGTTTCTGTCTGTATGCTGCTTGTTTCACTCTGTTCTTGTGTGAGTGAAACAGATAGACAGACAGACAGACAGAGAGAGAGAGAGAGAGAGAGAGAGAATGTGTGTGTGTGTGTGTGTGTGTGTGTGTGTGTGTGTGTGTGTGTGTGTGTGTGTGTGTGTGAGTGTGTGCATGCATAAAAGTGATGTATACATGTGTGTGTGCATGTATGTGTGTCTATATCCCTGCATGCACAAAGGGTTATGTGCATGTGTACCTGTGTGTGTGTGTGTGCGTGTGTGTGTGTGTGTGTGTGTGTGTGTGTGTGTGTGTATGTGTCTGTCTGTGTCTGTCTGTGTCTGTGTATGTGTCTGTGTGTTTGTGTGTGAGTGTGCATAGCTTCATCACCCTGCATGTCACAGAGTAACTGAATAAATCTATGACGCAGTACATGTGAAAGCAGGGGAATATTCTCTCTCTCTCTCTCTCTCTCTCTCTCTCTCTCTCTCTCTCAAGCTATATTTGAGTAGCCAAGTCATACTCCACAAATAAAAAAAAAAAAATGTGAATGGTTGTACAGTTGAACAGGTGGTTTTAAAAAAAAGAAACCAACTGTGCAATGTGGGCATGAACGTCAATTCACCCTGGCTCTGCCTGGTACGGCCACGCTGTTTCATTCTTTTCTTTTTTCTTTTGTGTCTCCCCCCCCCCCCCCCCCCCGGCTATCAAATTGCTAGCTCGCTAGGAACTAACAGCGGGAGAGTGGGCAGAGGAGGAGAGATCACTGCTGTATACCAAATCATTTGGACCTGGGCTTGAACACTGTCGTCTATGTTTTGTCCTTGATGTAACTTCCTAGTGAGTATACTCCTTGTTCTGTTATCTGCTACAGCAGGGACTGACAGCTGAACTGTGAGACTACAGAGGTGCAAGGGAAAGGGTGGCAGGTGGTGCTATGGCCTTTGAAAAAATATATACCACGGCATCTTCCTAAATTCACCATGGTTCTGCCTGGCACCATCACAAAACCTTTCGTTTGTTTGTTTGTTTTTTTATAACTGGAACAGGTGATACACTGGGGATTAGGGGGTTAAGGGATAGGAAAAGGGTGGAACGAAATGTGCCTAACAGGAGGATACCGAATCATTACCACAGCATGGACATGGGTGTGTATGTTTTGTCCTCTATGTAACAATCCGAAAACGGTCAAATTTAGTGTGTGTGTGTGTGTGTGTGTGTGTGTATAATTGGGTGCGGATCATTTAACTCTGAGGGAGTGACATGGATTCCTCATGACTCACTGGTGAATTATTTCAGGGGATTGGACATGGGCTTGTCTGTTTCGATCTTCAGGTAACCTACTGTCAATGAAATAAATCATATGATTACTGGGCAGGATCAGCTTAACACTGGGCTCAGAACTGGAGGAAGAGGGGATGGGGGTGAAAAGTGACAAGGCATACATGGGGCAATGGATGAGGCTTTGCGGGTAGGTTGTGCATGTATGTCAAATTTCAAATTATATCTACGGTTTGGACATGGATGCACATTCATTGTCCTTGATGCAAGAACTGGACAACTAATCAACTTTTGACTATGATTCTATTCTAACTAAGGTGGAAAAAGATTCGGTTTTCAGGAACTGGGTGAAACTGAGATAAGGATACCTGCCCTGATCACCTCACACGTCAGATCAATCAATACTTGTGGCCCAAACACATTTGTCCTCAATGTAACAAGAGGCCAAGTGTAGACACAGTTCA
>JADBJO010018274.1:5000-12500 GCA_016801955.1 Conus betulinus | reverse complement strand
GGCACAAACACACTAAAAGTGTAGTTGAGTAAGCCTTAAAATTTGTCCCAATAAATGTTAGCCACATGGACTCAGACTATAAAACAATTAACGTTCTTCTCTTAAATTGCAGACCAGAATACTACAACTATGGACTATAGGAATACTCAACAAGACAATCATGAAAAATCCATCCTCAGCAACAACAGATAGATTTTTGAATGACTCTTTCTAAAATCCATGTCCCAGTTCCAATGGTCAAATTTTTCAAATCCAGCTTGCAAAATTCCAGCTCTACACTATGGAATTCACTCCCTCCCCCCTTCCTCCCTGCATGTAATTAACAGCTCTGAAAACTGCACTCGTGCTTTGTCTTCGGAAGAATTGTAATATTCATGGTGGGTTGTTTGTTTGCTTTTGTCTATGCATATAATTAACAGCTTCGAAAACTGCACATGCTTTGTGATTGGAACAATCGTAATATTCATGGTGGGGTTTTCTTTGCTTTTGTCTTTTTTTTTTTTCAATTTGTTGTGTGTTTGTCTGTTTGTGAATATTTCTTGATCTGTTTTTCTTTCTGTTCTCTCTTTAATGCTGGCATACTGTCATGTTTGCAAAACTTATCTCTCTCTCTCTCTCTCTCTCTCTCTCTCTCTCTCTCTCTCTCCCCCCCCCTTTTTAGTCACACTTTCACTTTGAATGCATTTGTCTTTCTCTCCTCTTCTCTCTACTCCTCTCCTCTCTCTCCAGTGTCATGTGCTCCAGCAGAACAATTTCCACACACTCACGCATACATGCAAATACACAGCACATTCACACTCTCTCACACACACACACAAACACACATACATGCCCGCACACACACACACACACACACACACACACACACACACACACACACACACACACACAAAGACCCACTTTTTCAGTCTCCTAAAGAATTGGCCTCTCGTCTGCAACATAAAATCTGTCAAACAGCCTTTACCCTTTAAAGTTCTTCGGGCAATACTGATTCATATTACTTTCATGATTACTGGCAC
This sequence comes from Conus betulinus, assembly GCA_016801955.1. Taxonomy (NCBI): domain Eukaryota; kingdom Metazoa; phylum Mollusca; class Gastropoda; order Neogastropoda; family Conidae; genus Conus; species Conus betulinus. The sequence goes on along the minus strand of JADBJO010018274.1, from coordinate 11,481 downwards.
AGATTTCTGGTCCCTAAAAACAGCACATCAGTGCAGAATGGCATCATCTCCTTTTTTTTTACAGAAGGCAACTCACCAGTGAAGATACTGTAACACCACCTAGTCACTTTCGAAGACTGTTCTTGTCCAAGACACGCAGGAATTGTTTACCACAGCCCCTACTAACAACTGTAGTATAGCCAAGGTAATTGAAATTGCTCCTCCAGAGGGCACCTCCATGTCCATCAAAAAGCAGTTCCCACGAACTTTGATGATACTATATTATTTAACACGGGGCTTTTCTCAGCTCACCAGAAAGACAAACATTCACAATACCATGTTTTAGGAAAGGGTGGAGGGAGGCAAGATAACTAAGCCTAAATGTGAGACTCAAACCACAGACCTGTGATCAGCTTTTCTGCTACCTATACCAGCATGTCTTGCCCACTATGCCACCCACTCCATGATACTTCTTCCTGATCTTAAGGACAGCGTTTCTTTCCATTTCTCCTTCTTCAATGAAAGGCGGCATAACTATTGTGTTCCCCCTTCCTGGATGAGCAGTTTAACAAGGCTGGCACGAGACAGAGACAAAACGCCTGGTCAGCTGAGATTTTGTCTTCCACCCTCTGTCTGTCTGACTAATCCCACCCCATTCCCTGCCTTTCATTAACCCACCAATTTAGTCAATCTGACAGACACACCATGCAGCAAAGGTGGACCAAGGCCCACATAGTATTTAGCACACTGTACTCTATTATTTCGCCAAATAAGCACAGGTCATTAGTGACACTCCACCAGGTAATGAATGAGAGGTCATCATTTGTCTTTGAGCTTGAGTAAAACGAAAAGAGGAAGGTGATGTCAATTACCAACTTTCTTAAATTTTATTTAACACCCACTCTTCTTTCCGTAAAACGTCATTTCTACACAGAACTGAAAAATGCCTTTCAAACACTTTCCAGGGAATGTCTCTTTGGTGGAAACTGAAAAAAAAATGACATTCTTTTGTGATAATTAGCATAATGATAATGATGTGAATAATGGTATTTAGAGTGCTCTTTTCAAATAATTAGCTGAGTGCTTACAGAAGAACAAAACAAAAACAAAAAGAAAACATAGAAGCTTGAATAAATGCATGCAAATGCACTTACAAATGCATACATTCTAACACAAACAAGACTGCACAGACATGCGCACATGCACGCACACATAAACATGTATGCACATGCACACATGCACACACACAAACACACACCAAAACACACACACGCACTATTCCACAGTGGAGCCAGGGGTGTGGAAGAAGGCTGAAAAAAAACAAAAGGAAAAAGGGAGGAAGGGCAAGGGGGGTGGGGGGTGGGATGGTATTTGAGCAAATGTTACAGAGTATTTAAAAAACGAAAGAAAATGGTAAAGTCATAATCCTGTCCTGGTGAAGGCCAACTGCTGCCCGGTTCTACACGTCATACTCAATAGTTCAGGCATTGGAGAAAGACAATCAACAAAGGTAAAAAGTAAGACCTCACTTTTCTTCAAGTGTGGCCCCTTTTGACTGTACAGCTATGACTTTTGTACCATCTTGTTATCTACACTCTCTCTCTTTCTCTCTCTCTCTCAGGGTTAGAAATTTTCTTCTTTACCACCAAGCCCTCTACCCCATTCTTCCTTCCACTGGAAGTACATGTATTTGAGTAACCAAGTTGCATCAGCAAACCTTTTTACATGTTAATTTCCCTCAATAAAGGCAAAGCAACATAACACATTTCACAGATACCACCCTCCATAAGGAGAAGGGGTGATGTCGGAGTGGAGGCAGGGGGGGGGGGGGGGGGGTTGGACTGGCAGGAAGAGGGGAAATGAATTCTCCATCTGCATGTGCACAAGATAACAACACAAATCAATACATCATATATATCCTGTTCCATATTTCAACACTTTTTAAACCACGGATCATATTCATTTCAACCTGTTTCAGGTGAAACTCTTACCTTAAATTAGCTCAGAACAAAGCCTTACATACTTTTAATGTCTCAGCACATTCAATGTTATAAAATGCTTCCCGTCCAGTGTTTTATCCACTGTCAGAACATTCTCTCTGGGCTTCAAGTTGAATACAAAAAAAAAAACTATCAAAAAAACAACAAAAAGACAGTGGATACCATCAGAAGTGACACTGTCACCATGACAACAAATTCATGTGTTGTCACGGTAACAGCATCATCTCTCTAAGGTATTCTCTTTCTTTATCTCTTTCTTTCTATTCTTTCTTAAGAGGTAACAAAACCATTTAAAAGAAAAAAAAAGTCTTATATGCAATCTGAGATGTAACTGGAGTGCGAACAGATCAGTTTTACATTTTTCTAAACAAAAAAAGTCAGCAAATCAGGACACCATTATGTTTTAATACAACAATTCCAAAGTTAATGGATTATTTTTTCCCTCTTTCACAAAGTAAGCACAGCAAACAGAATGACAGAGAGAGGAAGAGAGAAGCCAACAGGCTGGCTCACTAACTTGCCGGTTGGTTGGAGGATTTCAGTTGTTTGGTTGCATGGCTGACTGGAGAACGGATGGATTTGTTGGTTGGTATGTGGGTCAACTGGCCAATGGGTTATTATTTTGCTGGTTGGCTGGTTAGTTGACAGATCATTGGGTAGGTAGACTGACTGGCTGACAGGCTGAATGTGTGATCGGGCAAGCAGTATACAGGAGAGAAAGTTATCTTCTCATTCTCAGGCAACTTCAACTTGCATGATGTGGAGGGAAGGGCATATGTGTGTGTGTGCGCGCGCACGCACGCATGCGCACACACACACATTGCTCATGCATGTGTATATGTTGTGTGCGTATCTATGCGTACGCACATATGCTGAAGTTGTGCAGCAATAGTGAGTAGTATGTGTGAAATTTCCTTTGCATTCTGTACCTCCACTTTGTTTATCTTTCCTTTAATGTTCATTTTTTGTGTGTACATGTGTGTGTGTGTGTGTGTGTGTGTGTGTGTGTGTGTGTGTGTGTACATCATGTGTGAACTCTGGCTAACACAGCCAGTGCTTTTACCATTATGAAATAAAGAATCATTGTCAATGTCTTTGTAAATTCTCTCTCTCCCCCCTGCTTCCCTTCCCTTTCTTTGTTCATAAAAATAAAAACAGTAAATAATATCCAAACATTTCATCAGTGGAACTAAGGTCAGTTTCTCCACCCTGTCATCAATGATCAAGATCTGCCCACAAAATACATGCAACCCTGCATGGTTTGCAGTTTTTTTTTGTTTTTTTTTTTATGTGCCTTCTTCGAAAACTAGGTTCCACTCCAACACTCTAACGAAGTGTGGACGGTGCCATTCACCAGATCGTTAATACAACATGATAGACATGGACTCCAGACCTTCAGTCAATATGCTCATCATGTGACATTATGAAGCCAGTTTCTTTTCTTTTCTTTTTCTTTTTCTTTTTTTTACGAGTCTGATCATTTGTTTGACACTTCTTTTCTTTTTTTTTTTCTCAATTTTGTCATTCTCAGACATCTATCACTATTATGCAATGTTTTAATTAAGGTGTATTTCTCTCTCTCTCCTCTCCTCTCTCTCACACCCTTTCCCACTCTCTTGATAATAGCGCAAAACTTATTTACCAGTACACTCACTAAAATATCATTAACCACAGGAAAAACGGAAGCGACTGAGCTTAATCACATTTAGCAAATCAAATTAACCCTCCACACAGGGGAAAGGAATGACAGTGCATGACCCATACACTGCCTAAAACATTTATCCTCTTTCCATGACAAGTTCTGCTTGTTTGCTCTTCTTGCAATGAGTGTGTGTGTGTGGGTGTGTGTGTGTGTGTGTGTGTGTGCGCATGTGTGCATGTGTGTGTGTGGTGTGACTTTATGTGTGTGTGTGTGTTTGTGTGTGTGTGCCTTTGTGTGCATGCATGTGTGTGTGTGTGTGTGTGTGTGTGTGTGTGTGTGTGTGTGTGTGTGTGTGTGTGTGTGCCACTGTGTGTGTACCTCTGTGAGTGTGAGTGTGCATGCATGCGTGTGTGCTTGCATGCATTTATGTGCGTGTGCGTGCTTTATTGAAAACACTCTTAAAGACACTTTCAACTACTATCATAATTCAGAATTGGGCCTGGGGAGAGAGGAATGAGGGTGGGGGTCAGAGGACAAAAGAATTTGAAACAAGCTAAAATGCAAAGTGGCCGCACGAGTTTTTGCCAGGAGGTGGATAATTTTCACATGCTACAGAGTAATGAATGTACAAAAAGAAAAAGAAAAAAAAAAAGCAATCAATACAAAAATATATAATGAACGCATCTGATTAACCTTCCATCCCATACCCCCACCGCACCCCAAATGTCAAATCAGCAATCATAACTGCAGAATTTAGTTGCCCAGTATGCAAATGAGGACAGGAGAGAGTGCTGGTAATATCAATGTATGGAAAAAGAGTAAAGGAGGAGGAAAAAAGAAATGACAGGAACGTGCACAGCACAAAAAAAAAAACATGTTACCCCAAAACATTTCACCATTTGTCTTAAATCAGATAAACATAACTGATTGTGGACAGGCAACCAAACAGGAGACTTTATCAGGTTTTATTCTGACCCCATACATTTCACAAGCAGTACATACAACAAACTTACATGCAGTTCTAAACACCTGCTCCTTCGACAGTAAACAAGTGGGGTAGTCTTTGCTCCCATAAGGAAACCTAACACAGAGTAACTTTTATTCAAGACTGGCACAGCCTTTTAAAAGGCTGTGCCAGTCTTGAATAGAAGTTACTCTGTGTTAGGTTTCCTTATGGGAGCAAAGACTACCCCACTTGTTTACTGTTTATTGTTTACTGTTCCCTGCCTCATTTCATTTCCAATTACCTGCTCCTTCGGTTTAATTCTGGTATTTAAACAAATCAAAGTGACAGCTTCATACTTGGGTGTCAGCTAGAAATCTCCAGCTTGTATTCAAGCTAGGATGGGGTCAGTTGATTCATCAAGCTAGCCACCTGGACACGGCAGTGACAGAAAGGGACATCACATTCATCCATTTGCGTGACACTGGCTGACACTTTGAGACTGAATTATACTCCCAAGTTACAGTCAGTATAATGTCGTGGGTGGATAGCTTGAAGGAACAGACTGGTTTGTTTGTGTGACTGAGGTGGCTGAGAGCCACAGTCAATGCAGACAGCCAAATCTGGATTGCCGCCATGTAAAAAGAGAGAAGACAGAAAGTCCTGTCATGAAAACACACACACACACACACACACACACACACACACACACAACCTATGTCTGTTTTCCCCTTTCTCCCTTAGAGACAGAGAGAGAGACAGAGAGAGAGACAGAGAGAGAGAGAGAGAGATACGTAGAGCTCTAGAAGCAGAAAGATATAGACAGATACACAGATAGATAGATAGATATACAGATAGATAGACAGATGGATAGATAGACCAATAGATAGATAAACAGATTGATAGATACATAGATAGACTGATAGAGAGACAAATGAGAGACAGATAGAGAGACAGATAGTACGATAGATAGATAGATAATGCATAGTTAGATAGAGTTAGACTGATAGATTGACAGATAATGACAGACTAACCAATATGGTTTTTATAGCTGTCAACTGGATGAACAAGATGGATCAAGAGATAGATTGATAGATGTACATGTGTGTGTGTGTGTGTGTGTGTGTGTGTGTGTGTGTGTGTGTGTGTGTGTGTGTGCACGCATGTTTGCGCATACATGTGTGTGCATGTGTCCCCATGTGTGTGCCTGTGTGTGTTTGTATGCATGTGTGTGTGAGAGTGTATGTGTGTGTGTGTGTGTGTGTGTGCACGCATGTTTGCACATGCATGTGTGAACATGTGTCCCCGTGTGTGTGCGTGTGTGTGTTGTATGCGTGTGTGTGGGAGTGTGTGTGTGTGTGCGTGTGTGTGAGTGTGTGTGTGTGTGTGTGTGTGTGTGTGTGTAAATAGACTTGATCATTCATAGCACAATGCCAAGTCATTTCATAGTCATTCTCTTGAAATGATTGAAACTCACCATTCCCATACCTATCCTACTGTGCCTTTAAAACCAAGCACTAAATCCATCATAGATTAAAAACTGACCTGGCACACAGTGGAAAAGACTCCTATCCTGAGAAAGATGAAAACAATAAAGACATCAACAACAAAAATACAGAAAAAGGCAATATGGCAAAATAAGACACAAAAAAATTAACTGCCAGTATTCACTCTGGAAAATGTGCATTGTCTGCTATCTACTTACCTGATTATAACCAAAAGGATGCATGTTGTAAATCATTACGACAGATAAAACAGGGATATCTGCATGACCAGTTCTGCTGGTCCAAAAGCATCTATTTCATCATGGCTAGCTACTTTAACACACACACACACACACACACACACTAAAGTATGTGTGTGTGTGTGTGTGTGTGTGTGTGTGTGTTGTGCGTGTGTGTGTGTGCATGTGTGTGC
>JADBJO010018273.1:15000-35697 GCA_016801955.1 Conus betulinus | reverse complement strand
AATATCGAAAAATATGGACTGTGTTGTGATTCCATCATCGTAAGAGGAACAGAATTGTCATAAATACAAGTTAGTTGGTTAATTGTGGAATCACCTGGAATAAAACCAGATTGTGATGGAGTTAGAATACTATTCTCCCTAAGGAAGCAAAAAATGTGAGAGTGAATGCACTTTTCGAGAATTTTTCCTACGCAACTTAAAAGGGAAATCGGACGGTAATTGTCGCAGAGATTTGTAGATCCTTTTTTGTGAATTGGGTTAACGTGAGCTGTCTTCCACAGTGCGGGAAAGACACTTCTTCTGATAAGGAACGGTTAAATAGTATAGAAAGTGGAAGTGAGATCACATGAGAAGATGCTTTTAAAAGGATATTATGTATGAGATCAGGACCTACAGCTTTGCTGGATCTAAATTTCTTATTACTTGTTCGATTTCGTCTCTAGAGAGTTGAATTTCAGTAAGGGAACAGTCTAGGTGGGGTATTATAGGGGGTTCGTCATTACAGTTTACAAGAGTGGATTGTGTAATGAAAAAGTCGTTAAATACTTGAGCCTTTTCATAGTCTGAATAGTATAATTTGTCATTGCTATTAATTGGAGGAATATCGCCTGAGTCAATGCCTTTTTTTATTTAAAAAGACTTGACTAGTTTCCACCATTGCTTGATTCCGAACTGTGATGGATCAGAGGCTTTTATTTCAAGTTCATCAAGATATTGAATTTACGTTCACGAATTTTATCGGTTGTGAAATTTCTGAACTCGCGATATCGAGTAAGGCTTTCATTTATCTGCCTCTGGCTCTCTACGTTATGTTGTGACAATGTTGGATCGCTAGTTTTCTTTAATAACAGTTTATAACGTCTATGTAAGCATTGCGTTTGTTAATCAACGTTAAGATGTCTTTGGTTATCCATGGAGCATCTTTAGTACGAATAGTAATTAACTTGGAAGGTACACACTGTAAAGAACATTCGTTAAACAGGCTAGTAAAGGTTTCGGTTGCTTCTTCTACGTTCTTAATTTCTAAGACGTGCGTCCAGTCAATCTGAGAGAGAGCAGGTTGCATAGTTTTACAGAATCTAAATTTTTATAATCATAAATGGTTCTTTTAAAAGTATGGTTTCTAGTTACAGGATTTTTTAATATAACTCTAGGCACACAGTGGTCGCTACATATTTCTGGTAAAACATCAGTATCTATAACGAGGTTTGGACTTTGCGTCATAATTAGATCGATACATGTGCGACTGTCTTCTGTTATCCTAGTAGGTTCCTTAACTAACTGGTGCAACTGGAAAGTGTTAAGTATGTCTAATAAATGGGGAGATGGACTATAAAAGTCCGAGTTGAAATCACCAAGAATGAAGAATTTGGTAGCCGTGTTGTTAACTTTGCGTATGCTTTCGCTGATAAGTTCCAGTACTGAACATTAGCGTTGGGTGGTCTATAATATGATCCGATCAGAATAACTTCCTGGCCTAGTTTCGTTTCAATCCATATAGCTTCAAGATTGTCTACGTGAAGATCAGACCTGTGCTTGCAGAAAAGATTGTTATTGATATAGATGGCTACTCCGCCATGGGGGTCATTAGGTCTGTCAAGTCTAATTGGTGGCTGGAAATTTGGAATAAGAAGCTTATCATTGCGAACGGAGGGCGACAACCATGTTTCAGATACAGTGATTATGTCAAATTTGTTACATTCAGCAGTGATCAGATCTATATGGGCTTGATTTAAACTCCGAGCGTTGACATGTATTACGTGAAGTTCGTTGTGTTTGGTCATGTTGGGCCCAGGATTCTGTTCTACATCGCCGGCCACGACAAGGACCAATAATAGGAAAGAAAGTAACCATCCTATTAGCCGTGGATTTGTCTCGCTTTGACTAGTGTCAGTAGAAACAGGGCTATTTACATTTAATGAGGAGGACAGAAAATAAGCTGTAGGATCTATATAAAAAGTGCCTGTGAAAGACGAGATGCAGCAAGGGTGATAATTGATTAATACAAAAAGTACTAGTGGAATTCCACATTCACATCTGCAAGATCTCAGGATAAGGAAAATTAAAATATCGACAGGGCAGGAAAATATGTAAGTTTGGCTTTGGGCCGCCGCGCTGGGATGATAACTGCCTACTCTGGCTCTATACTGAGCTGAGTCACAAGCCATTAAGTTATAGAGCACAGAAACACGAGAAACAGAACCAGAGTCAGGATAAGTCTGTGACAGAAGACACTTGGAATACGAGACTCTCTCTCTACAGGAATGATGACAGAGATTGAGGCAAAGTCTTGTTTACATAAGCATGCAGAGGAAATGAAAACTGAAAAGGAAAAGAAGAAAAAAAAGGCGTTTAAATGCATTGACAAAAGAAAAAGAAAAAGGGGGAAAAAAATGAATTAAAGGGCACATGAAAAATCGAAAGGGGTAAAATCCATAGTGAACAGATGATAGTAAGATCGACCGATGGTGTATTGAGGTTCGTTACCGAAAGCTAAACAGGCTGTACTGCAGTGAACCACGCAAAACAGGTAAAGAAAAACTGCGTACCACGTGCCAGCTAGTCTTCGTTGATCACGCGTAAACAGATCAAAGGCGGGGAAGGGTAGGGGAAGGGTGGGGAAGGTGGGAAGAGGGGGAAGAGAGGGGAGGGCGAGGGAACGGCGGGCAAAGATAGGCCTATGAACACACCACTGTGTTAACAACCGCTAAAGCCGTTAATTCAGGAGAAAGGACACGGCCAACCTTATACAAATAATAGAAGTGCGCATCTAACAGTGTACAAGATAGCTATTGTGTACATTGTTTCACTGTGCCACAACAAAACAGCTAATATGGGACATAACTACTGGCGTTGTACAGATACACAGAAGTCGACTATATTGCAACAAAACATTTGAAGTGGAGTTGGTCATCACAGGACATCGTTTAGTTACGGGGCACAGTTGGCGTTAGCATGAAGCACAGTTATCTATGAACACACACACACACACACACACACACACACACACACACACACACACACACACACATGTGCAAACACACACACACACGCGCGCGCGCGCGCGCGCGCGCGCGCGTAAACACTTGCACGTACACACGCAAATGTACATACGCACACATGCTTATATGCTTATATGTATGTTCGTATGGTCATCCTGTATCGAGGCCGGTTAGTTCCAGCAGTTTCATTTGTTACCAAATCGTTAGCATTTACAGACAGCTACGAATGACGAAACTGCAAGTCAATAATATCAACAGGAGGAGTCCTGTATAGCTTCTTCGTGTCTTATGTGTCCTGGACAAAACACATGGCTGATTTCTGATGCTATTGATAGTCCCTTGAGCGTTTCATAGGACTCAATAAGAATTTCGATCAACCACCAGCCTAATATCAGGTTTGGATAACAAATACAATATCCAACAAGTAATAACAAACTGCTTATCCAACACACAAGTTGGCACACACGAACACACACAATACAAACTCTCTCTCTCTCTCCCTCACCCTCTCTCTCTCTCTCTCACACACACACACACACACACACATGCATGCACACACACACACACACACACACACACACACACACACACACACACACTGCTTGCAAGTGTAAACACACATACACATGTGCACACACACATACACACTCACACAAAACACACACGCGCGCACATACACACACACACACACACACACACACACACACACACACACACACACACACAAACACACGCATACACACACACACACACACACACACACACACACACACACTCACACCGCACAGATATATGCACACACTCACACCCCACACACACGCGCGCGCGCGCCGGATTCCACCGGTTTTCACTGGTTCACTGGTTCTAGACTTCACTGCGTTCAGCTGTCTAAACAAGTGTCAAAGTTGTCTCCAGCTGGACACTCACAGTTAGTGCGGTGACAAAACACAAAGTCGTTTTCCGTCACAGCGAACCGCATGGTCCGTCCACTGACCGACAGACAAGACTTCACGTTGAGCTGTTTAGAAACTGACATTGAAATGTTAGCAGACCTCCTCGAAGACATGTCGCGTGCCTGCGATACAGGCCATGCAATACAGGCCATGTTGTTGAATGAATAAGTTACAGGTGTAGTGTTCGGAGGAGGGTTACACAACAATGATGGTTGACCTATACAAGATGTCCACGAGGTTTACCCATGACTGTTTCAAGTTTAGGGCCAGACACAGTCACGCATTATTTTAGCGTATTTAAGGAGGTCGTCAAGACAGTTGATCTTGCTGACACGGTCGTCTTTCTTCACGAAAACGTCCCCGTCGCGAGTCCAGGTGTCGGTGATGATCTTGTTCTTGCGTAGTACTCGTGCCTTTGCAGCCACTGTTGCCCTGTTGGCGGTCAGGTCGTCGTTAACGTAAACTTTATTGTCAATGCCAGCCGGACGATTGTCAGTGTAAGTTTTCAAGACGTCTCTCGCTGTTTTCCCACGGAGGCTACTGCGCTTTTTCATGAGAGCCGCCTTGCTCTTATGTGTGGTAAATTTCACAATGATTGCCCGTGGTCCGTTACCGGGTACTCCGGGTTTTCCGAGTCGATGCGATCTGTCGATAGTAACAGGATCAATCCCAACGTCCAGGCATTTTGCTAGGCCTAGGACTATTTTATCAGTGTCCTCGTTGGCAATCTCCGGAATGTTATTGATGCGAATACTATTTAGACGAGTATAAGCCTCAAGAGCATCGACCTTGTCTTGCAGGGCTTGGATTTCCTTCTCCTTCTCTGCAAGTTTGCTCTGCATCGCTTCAATAGTGGGATTGATTCGTGCAGCGACTGCATCGGCAATAGTCGCTAGTATCACGGGATCTGTGAGAACACTCTTAACATCTTCGGCAGTAGCCATTGTATCTGATGATAGCACAGAGTTATCAGCAGTAACGACAGAATTTGCCGGTAGTTCGGAATCCGAATCGCTTTCGATTTTGGTTGAGTGAAAAACGTCACCTGTTAAGATGGTAGATCCGTCATACAAGGAAGTGTCGCCTTGATCAAAACAAACTCTCTTGTCGTCAACAAGCCCCAGGTGAGTCGCTAGCACGTGCACGCTTCTTGCTTGTGTCGATACTGCTATGAGACATTACACCCTCACTTTTCACGTGCGTACAGGACCAAGGAACAGAAGCACAAGCAAGATGGCGGTTCAACAAAAAACTGAATGAAACGAAAAAGCTGCTCTCATACACAACCCGGGTCAACACATTCAGTAGGTATCTCCCTCCAAAATGTTCAACTGCTCCTAATAGATAGACAAAACCGTCACCGTGACACCTTCACACACCCTTAAGAACAGTCAAATTTGTATTCCAATGCAGTAATCACATAAATAATACCTCAAAAACACACAGCGATCGAATGAGCCGCTCACCTAGTCGGCCATCTTGACCTCACTTCCTGTCAGGCTTATTGTGCCTCACATCACAGTCAGGCTTAGTGTACCTGACATCACAGTCAGGTTTACAGTACCTCGCATCACAGTCATCACAGTCAGGTTTACTGTACCTCACATCACAGTCAGGCTTACTGTACCTCACATCACAGTCATCACAGTCAGGCTTACTGTACCTCACATCACAGTCAAGCTTACTGTACCTCACACATCACAGTCATCACAGTCAGGTTTACTGTACCTCACATCACAGTCAGGCCTACGGTACCTCACATCACAGTCATCTCAGTCAGTCAGTTTACTGTACCTCACATCACAGTCAGGCTTACTGTACCTCACATCACAGTCATCTCAGTCAGGTTTACTGTACCTCACATCACAGTCAGGCTTACTGTACCTCACATCACAGCCATCACAGTCAGGCTTAGTGTACCTCATCACAGTCAGGCTTAGTGTACCTCACATCACAGTCATCACAGTCAGGCTTAGTGTACCTCACACCACAGTCACCACAGTCAGGCTTACTGTACCTCACACCACAGTCATCACAGTCAGGCTTAGTGTACCTCACATCACAGTCATCACAGTCAGGCTTACTGTACCTCACATCACAGTCAGGCTTAGTGTACCTCACATCACAGTCAGGCTTACTGTACCTCACATCACAGTCAGGCTTACTGTACCTCACATCACAGTCAGGCTTAGTATACCTCACATCACAGTCATCACAGTCAGGCTTAGTGTACCTGACATCACAGTCAGGCTTACTGTACCTCACACATCACAGTCATCACAGTTAGTGTACCTCACATCACAGTCAGGCTTACTGTACCTCACATCACAGTCAGGCTTACTGTACCTCACATCACAGTCAGGCTTACTGTACCTCACATCACAGTCAGGCTTACTGTACCTCACATCACAGTCATCACAGTCAGGCTTACTGTACCTCACATCACAGTCATCACAGTCAGGCTTACGGTACCTCATATCACAGTCAGGCTTACGTACCTACATCACATCACAGTCAGGCTTACTGTACCTCACATCACAGTCAGGCTTACTGTACTCACATACAGTCTTACACCTCACATCACAGTCATCACAGTCAGGCTTTCTGTACCTCACATCACAGTCATCACAGTCAGGCTTACGGTACCTCACATCACAGTCAGTCAGCTTACTGTACCTACCTCACATCACAGTCATCACAGTCAGGCTTACTGTACCTCACATCACAGTCAGGCTTTGTGTACCTCACATCACAGTCATCACAGTCAGGCTTACTGTACCTCACATCACAGTCATCACAGTCAGGCTTACTGTACCTCACATCACAGTCAGGCTTACTGTACCTCACATCACAGTCAGGCTTACTGTACCTCACATCACAGTCAGCTTACTGTACCTCACATCACAGTCATCAGTCAGGCTTAGTGTACCTCACATCACAGTCATCACAGTCAGGCTTACTGTACCTCACATCACAGTCAGGCTTAGTGTACCTCACATCACAGTCATCACAGTCAGGCTTAGTGTACCTCACATCACAGTCAGGCTTACGGTACCTCACATCACAGTCATCACAGTCAGGCTTACTGTACCTCATAAGTAAGAGTATAATTTTGCAAAAAAAACAAAAAACAAACAAAAAAAAAAAAAAAAAAACCCCCCCCCACTACATCAATCTCAGGGATAAGGTACCCCTCTTTCTAACAGCGAGCCAGAGCATATCCTCCAGGAGAAACATAATCAGGAATGCGCTATACTATGGTATTCGGAATCATAGGTTCAACTACTATAGCTCTTTTAGTCTCTTGCATTGGATTTGCGCAGAGGTTATCAACAATGATAACCTATCCAACCAAGAACTAATTGAGTGACAAAACGACCACTCTGAAACCATAGTAAACCTAACCTCAAAGACGCGGTTCAACCCTGTGCTGCCCTAAGTCGGAACAGCAACTGCCAATTATGTGGGATTCATGTCCCTAACACAATTAGTCCAACTCATTCCATGTGCTTCATCATTACTGCTCACCACTTAGCTTCTATAGTTAAGCAACATGGAATAACAGACTGTATCCTCAAATTACAAACAGTCAAAGGAATCGACATTGAGCATAATCAAGCGCAACACTGACTCATGAAATGAAAAAAAACATGAAACAGCAACAAACAAATATGCAAATTTCAGTCGACATTAAAGGCAAACAGCCTATAATAGGCAACAAGCCTGTAACCTTCATCTGCATATAAGGGAGACAGATACATATGGCCGGTATATGGTAACATGTTCTTCAGAAAAGAAATATATTCAGTATTCAGAGGAGAGAGAGAGAGAGAGAGAGAGAGAGAGAGAGAGAGAGAGAGAGAGAGAGAGAGAGAGAGCGAGCGAGCTATGGCTTACCGCTCCGGTCAAAAAGCACTGCAAAAAATCATCTATTACAATAGCCCATAAGTCAATAACACACAACAATATTGCCTTGCCGGCCATCACTCCCATGCTGATCGAACATCATCACTCCCATGCTGATCGAACTGCACTGGCTTCCCATACAGTATCGGTGGCAATTTAAACTGGCAGTTCTTGCTTTCCACCACTTCAATGAATCTCTTCCTCACTATCTCTCTTCTCTCTGCACCTATCAAAGCTCTCGTACCCTTCGCTCTTCTTCACAAACACTTTTGAAAACCCCTAAAGCGTTCTCTGAAATCTGTTGGCGAAAGATCCTTCAGTTTTAGAGCACTTTCTATTTGGAACTCCCTCCCTGAAGACCTTCGTAATCAGCCTACTCTTTCTTCTTTTAAATCTCAGCTCAAAACTTACCTCTTCGAAAAAGCGTATTCTCTTCTGTGTAGATGACTAGGTCTTTCCTAAATTCCTCCACAACTAGTCCGGTGAGGCAGTTTATGCATGTAGGTGCGTTTGCCATTGTGTATTTTCTTTTTGTTGTGTGCATGAATATTGTATGATAAATGCAAATGATGGATGTAAGCGCATTCAGTTGTATAACAAGAAATGCGCTATATAAGTATTATATTATTATTATTATTATATTATTATTATTATTATTATTATATATATAACAACTCCTGTCTCAACAGTTCAATTATAAAAATTCTAAAAACACTAGTAACAATCTGTCTACTACATTACTATTCTATCTACTTATTCACACTTATTGATTAATTAGCTATAAAAGCCATAATGATCATAATGACCCCATAATTTCTGTGCTTTTGTTTCTTTTATATTTTTGTTGTCACAGAACATCATCTACCTTCGTTTTTCTTCCATTCACGTATCATCCAATCGTGCACTTATTAGCACTCTCCATTGAAGATGCACATGCCTTTTTTACAGAGAGATCTTCATTTAAGGCAAGGCATTCTAAATGCCAACTTGCATTTGCAACCATAATTTTATAAACAAACTGACTCAATGCAACAATGCGCGAAATAACCTGTACATCTGGCTATTAAATTTCTGAAGATGCTGGCCGACGATTATCCGAACACCAAATTGAATTTCTGTCTGCACAGACTAATTAGTCCTTAATCTACACATCCATATACAGCATGGAGACTACATTTTTATCTATCTAACTGCTCAAAAATATAAACAAAATATTGAAATGGCTCATTCATTAACCAAAAAAATCCAGTCAGCAATTAAGTAAGTCTTTCCTTCCAACAAGTATTCATACATATAAACAACCAAATATGACTCGACTTCTAAAACAATTTCAGAATCTTAGTGCCCAATAAACCTATAGAAAACCCAAAGGGTCTAGAAAATAAAGCATGGAACAATCAACTTTCATTTCATAATAACAGTGCAGCATGGTCAAATGTCTAACATATACACACATCAAAAACACAAAGTACATAGTACTTAGATGCGCTACCAGAATACAGAAATGAAACAATGCTTACAATGTAATGTAATGTTGTTTTCTTCAACCCACTCTTGTAAACAATGGTTAATAATTGTACTTTCAATTCCACTACTAATATTACATAACGAAATGCCCCTGTAATTGTTAGGGTTGCTGAATCTCCTTTTTTGTGCAGTGGAAGCACAATACTTTCTGTCAAGAGTCAGGGGATATATGTTTCTGAAACAAAGCATTACAAATATCACGAAGAAATCTGCAACACAATCACCTGCATTTTTTTCAACAACTCTCCAGTCATTCAAACCGACCCATCAGCCTTTTTACTCTTTATCTTTCTAATTGGTAAAAATAACCTGTTTCTTTGAAATTGTTTGTTTGGAATGATTATTATTACCATCATTTTTTTAATTCGTCTTCATCTGCTTCATTTTCATTTTCAAGTAAAGTTGACAAGTGTTGAAACCAGTCATCCACGTTTGAACACATAATAGCAGACTATAAAGGTTTCAGCAAAGCAAATGATATTAAAAAAAAACATAAGGAAGGAAATTTACACGACTTTGAAATTCTTAATTGAAAACGGGCATGTGTTACAACCGGAATTAAACTGACTTAACACAAAGTGTGACCGTGAACGTTTTGGCACAGCTGCACGGCTTGTAACCTGTTGGCTCAAACTTCCTTCTCTGTCACTGACAATTTTTCCTTCTCTGTCACTGACAACGTCAAGAGCATTAAACATACAGGCACGCGCAGTGTTAGCCACCCAACTCTTCGCAAATAGTTCCACAACAGGGTCAATTTTTTGGATGCTCCCTTTAAATTAAATGTCGAAGAAAAATATTTACGCAACAAAATTTAAAAGAAACTAGAAGAGCGGCCACTATCCTGTTTCAGTTCTTTCAGCTTGCCCTCCGAGTCCAGAGAAAGCTTAGTGCCATCTTTGATCAGATGGTTGAAGACCATAGACACCTTTCTGTTGTCTGCTCTAGCTTTCTTCAAATGTGGCAACAGTTAGCGTCTTATTTCCCTCATCCTGGAAGAAAAATCTGTGGCAAGGTGCTTTATGATTGCTATGGTATTATTATTATTATCATTGTTATTATTATAATTGCTATTGTTATTGTTACTATCATCATCATCATCATCATCATCATCATCATCATTATCATTCTTATCATTATCATTGTTGTTGTTGTTGTTCTTATTATTATTATCATCATTATGATTATTATTATATAATGATGATGATTATTTTTATCATTATTACTATTATCATCATCATTGTCCCCGGCGAAATTACTAGTACATTTAATTCCCCTCTCGCTCTGAGTATGTCCACCTTGTCCTTGAAGAAGGTACAGCTCCCGATTATTGGAGAGTTGGGCCTCTGGTTCAGACGATACAGGCGCTGAAAACGAGCGTCCTTGGCCAGCTCCAGCCTGTCAGTGAAGAGTTCCCTGACTGCAGCCTCCAGGTCATCTGCCGTCTCCTTCTTTGCTTTCTGAAGTCCGTGGATGATGAGGTTGTTCCGTTTTAACCTACATTCCAAATGGTTGGTCTTCCTTTCCATGTCTCTGATTCTCTTTTCCAGGCGGCCGCCACTCTCCCTCAGTGCGGCATGTTCTTCTGATAGACGGGTGCGCTCTTCCGTCATGTTCTTCATTTCCGTACGCAGCATATCAAAACTGTCTTTGAGGCCTCTGATGTCATCCCACACCGCATCAAACTTCATGTTCAGCTCATGAAGTATGGACATGACATCGTTAGAACTCTGTTCTCTGTTCTGAGATGATGCATTCGATAGTGTGTCTCCAGTACTACCACGAGGGGAACGTGATGACTGAGAGCCAAGTTGTATTTGTTCCAAAAGAGTAGAGGATCCTGGATTCAAATCGACGTCACCACATTGAAACACCAACAAACTCCGCCAGAACAAATAGAAGGGGAGGAAACCACACACGACACCGGTGGTCTTGGTTTTTAACATCCGTCCCAGTCTTGGTAATCTTGAATTTCTAGGTTTCTTCATAAATGCCATGAAAATAAAAAAAGAAAACCCACATCGATGCCTGAATTCCATTGCTTCTGAAGGCATGGCACCTTACAGCAGTCTAGGCCACCGATGGAGCAACAACAACAATGCCTATGATGATGGAGCAGCAACAATGCCTATGATGATGGAGAAACAACAATGACTATGATGATGGAGCAGCAAACAATGCCTATGATGATGGAGAAACAACAATGACTATGATGATGGAACAACAACAATGCCTATGATGATGGAGAAACAACAATGCCTATGATGATGGAGCAGCAACAATGCCTATGATGCAGCAACAACAATGACTATGATGATGGAGAAACAACAATGCCTATGATGATGGAGCAACAACAATGCCTATGATGATGGAGCAGCAACAATGCCTATGATGGAGCAACAACAATGCCTATGATGATGGAGCAATAACAATGCCTATGATGAAGCAACAACAATGCCTATGATGATGGAGCAACAACAATGCCTATGATGATGGACCAACAACAACACCTATGATGATGGAGCAACAACAACATGCCTATGATGGAGCAACAACAATGCCTATGATGATGAAGCAATAACAATGCCTATGATGGAGCAATAACATTGCCTATGATGGAGCAACAACAATGCCTATGATGGAGCAACAACAATGCCTATGATGATGGAGCAATAACAATGCCTATGATGAAGCAATAACAATGCCTATGATGGAGCAATAACAATGCCTATATGAAGCAACAACAATGCCTATGATGATGGAGCAACAACAATGCCTATGATGATGGACCAACAACAACACCTATGATGATGGAGCAACAACAATGCCTATGATGAGCAACAACAATGCCTATGATGATGAAGCAATAACAATGCCTATGATGGAGCAATAACATTGCCTATGATGGAGCAACAACAATGCCTATGATGGAGCAACAACAATGCCTATGATGATGGAGCAATAACAATGCCTATGATGAAGCAATAACAATGCCTATGATGGAGCAATAACAATGCCTATGATGGAGCAACAACAATGCCTATGATGGTGGAGCAATAACAATGCCTATGATGGAGCAACAACAATGCCTATGATGATGAGCAACAACAATGCCTATGATAATGGAGCGACAACAATGCCTATGATGGAGCAACAACAATGCCTATGATGATGGAGCAACAACAATGCCTATGATGGAGCAACAACAATGCCTATATGATGAGCAACAACAATGCCTATGATGATGGAGCAACAACAATGCCTATGATGATGGAGCAACAACAATGCCTATGATGATGGACCAACAACAATGCCTATGATGATGAAGCAACAACAACGCCTATGATGATGAAGCAACAACAATGCCTATGATGGAGCAACAACAATGCCTATGATGGAGCAGCAACAACAATGCCTATGATGATGGAGCAACAACAATGCCTATGACTGATGGAGCAACAACAACAATGCCTATGATGATGGAGCAACAACAATGCCTATGATGGAGCAACAACAATGCCTATGATGATGAGCAACAACAATGCCTATGATGGATGGAGCAACAACATTGCCTATGATGGAGCAACAACAATGCCTATGATGATGGAGCAACAACAATGCCTATGATGATGGAGCAACAACAATGCCTATGATGATGGAGCAACAACAACGCCTATGATGGAGCAACAACAATGCCTATGATGATGGAGCAACAACAATGCCTATGATGATGGAGCAACAACAAATGCCTATGATGATGAAGCAACAACAATGCCTATGATGGAGCAACAACAATGCCTATGATGGAGCAACAACAATTCTTATGGTGATGGACCAACACAATGCCTATGATGATGGAAGAACAACAATGCCTATGATGATGGAGAAACAACAATGCTATGATGATGATGGACAACAACAATGCCTATGATGATGAAGCAACAAATAATGCCTAATGATGGACCAACGACAATGCCTGTGATGATGGACCAACGACAATGCCCTGTGATGATGGACCAACGACAATGCCTGTGATGATGGACCAACGACAATGCCTGTGATGATGACCAACGACAATGCCTGTGATGATGGACCAACGACAATGCCTGTGATGATGGACCAACAACAATGCCTATGATGATGAACCAACGACAATGCCTGTGATGATGGACCAACGACAATGCCTGTGATGATGGACCAACGACAATGCCTATGATGATGGACCAACGACAAATGCTATGATGATGAAGCAACGACAATGCCTATGATGATGGACCAACGACAATGCCTATGATGATGACCAACGACAATGCCTATGATGATGGACCAACAACAATGCCTATGATGATGAACCAACGACAATGCCTGTGATGATGGACCAACGACAATGCCTGTGATGATGGACCAACGACAATGCCTATGATGATGGACCAACGACAATGCCTATGGTGATGGACCAACGACAATGCCTGTGATGATGGACCAACGACAATGCCTGTGATGATGGACCAACGACAATGCCTATGATGATGGACCAACGACAATGCCTATGATGATGGACCAACGACAATGCCTATGATGATGGACCAACGACAATGCCTGTGATGATGGACCAACGACAATGCCTATGATGATGGACCAACGACAATGCCTATGATGATGGACCAACGACAATGCCTGTGATGATGGACCAACGACAATGCCTATGATGATGGACCAACGACAATGCCTATGATGATGGACCAACGACAATGCCTATGATGATGGACCAACGACACATGCCTGATGATGGACCAACGACAATGCCTGTGATGATGGACCAACGACAATGCCTATGATGATGGACCCAACGACAATGCCTATGATGATGGACCAACGACAATGCCTGTGATGATGGACCAACGACAATGCCTATGATGATGGACCAACGACAATGCCTATGATGATGGACCAACGACAATGCCTATGATGATGGCCAACGACAATGCCTGTGATGATGGACCAACGACAATGCCTATGATGATGGACCAACGACAATGCCTGTGATGATGGACCAACGACAATGCCTGTGATGATGGACCAACGACAATGCCTGTGATGATGGACCAACGACAATGCCTGTGATGATGGACCAACGACAATGCCTGTGATGATGGACCAACGACAACACACACACCCACACACACACACACACACACACACATGGACACACACACACACACACACACACACACACACACACACACACACACACACACACACACACACACACTTACACACACACAAACAGAGAGAGAGAGAGAGAGAGGAGAGAGAGAGAGAGAGAGAGAGAGAGAGAGAGA
This sequence comes from Conus betulinus, assembly GCA_016801955.1. Taxonomy (NCBI): domain Eukaryota; kingdom Metazoa; phylum Mollusca; class Gastropoda; order Neogastropoda; family Conidae; genus Conus; species Conus betulinus. Next base: position 20,967 of record JADBJO010018273.1, on the reverse strand, counting down.
AGAGAGAGAGGTTATGTATTTTTCATTTTGTAGGTTTTGTCTTACTCGTTTTCCAGATTGTATGTCTGACCTCCCATAACCCCCCCCCCACCCCCCCCCCCCCCCCCCCCCCCCCCCACCCCATCACGTTCCTCCTACTGGGATTTCCCAATGGTGTTAAAGTACAATCCTATGATTCACCTGCGTTTCGTTCTCATGGAAGAGTTTGCTGTATTTGCCTTTAACTCTTTCTGCCAGAAATCATTGCAGTTAAAATCTCTAAACATTTAACCCTTATCATGTTTATATGATAAGTATGGGGATAGTATTTTGAAGCTATTTCCTTCATATGTCATGTGTTGCTATCAAAAGCCAATTCGGGAATCATTGGTTTTCCATCATATATTTGTTGTGTTGTTGTTGTTGTGTTGTTGTTGTTGTTGTTGTTGTTGCTGTTTTTTTTGTCACAGGGAGAAGTTTCAGATAAAATCGCTCATCTTGCAACTAACTTGAATGACATGAATACAAAATCAAGTTGACGTCGATGCAGAAAATATAGCTGACTATGAAAGAGTTTGATAATGAAGGTAATACTACAGCCTCTTGGAACAAGAAACACTGAGGACGTAATGATTTTCAATTCACAAAATTCCGTTTTTTTTGGTCTTTGATCTATGTATGTTAAACCCCCACCCCTGCTCATCCCCAAGCATCCCCAGCCCCACCCTCTCTCCACCCCCCCCTAATGCCCTGATCGACCCTTATCAAGCGTGGGATATGCACTCGTGTTATTCACCTACATTCTGTTCACGTACGACGTTTCAGTCTTAAAGGGACGCAACCATACGAGAGGAAACGTTACAGGCATGATATGGTTACTTTCCCCTGGAGATAGTGCTATCGTACATTTTCACTGTGTGCAAATATTGTTACAAAGTATTTCAGTCTTCATAAAATGTAAAAGAAAAAGAAAGAAAAAAAAAGCAATCTAGCTTAGTCCTACATGTCCCTTCCCCGAGAGACAAGCCATTACACACACGGTAGAAACAGGCATAGGCTGGAGGGAATTCCCATAGACACAGACAGCAATGGTATCCTTTGTTAGTGAGCGTTTAGAGTTAGGACCATAATAAAGGAATGTAAGTGTCCACACCCCCTTGCTGTCGCTCCTGTAGTTCTAAACATTCCCGGGTAATCATCCTTGAAGAAAAAGGCGAAAAGGAATGCAACGACGAGCCTAGGAAAGAGGCGTGTGTGTGTGTGTGTGCGTGTGTGGGCAGTGTGTGTGTGTGTGTGTGTGTGTTGTGTGTGCGCGCGCGCGCGTGTGTGTATGTGTGTGTGTATAGTGTGATGCGTGTGTGTGTGTGTTTGGAGGGGGGGGGGGGGGAGGAACTGAGTGTGTGTTTCCCTATGTCTCCTTCCCATTTTCACCCACACCACCTCCCCAGCACTGCTGCCTTATCTTCTTTTTTTCTTCCTCTCTACTATGGAGAATTCTCACATACACCACACGCACACACACACAACACACACACACACACAACACACACACACACACACACACCACACACACACACACCACACACACAACACGCACGCATGCATGCACGGACGCATACACGGACGTACTCACGCACACACGCACGTACAGACGCACAGACGTACATGCACACGCATGCACGCACGTACGCACGCACGTGCACACACACACACACACACACAACACAACACAACACAACTCAAACACAACACACACACACCTGGACACACACACACACCACACACACACAACACACACACATACACACCTGCGCTCCTGAGAGAGCAGAGAGACAGAGGAGAGAGAGAGAGAGAGAGAGAGAGAGAGACGAGAGAGAGAGAGAGAGAGAGGAGAGAGAGAGATGTAACAACTGCCTCCGTACTTAGTACATATTTTTTGACTAGTAAGAATACTGAAGACTAGCAGATAAATGGGACAGAAGGAGAGATACATTAAGGGGACTCAGGGAGGAGAGAGCGCGCTGCGCGTGCGCACACACACACACACACCACACACACCACACCACACACACAACACAGAAACACACACACCACACACACCACACACACACACACACACACACACAGCACACACACACAACCACACACACACACCCAACACACACACACCCACACACACACCACACTGAAAGGACACTGTCAACCGGTGTCTCTTCCATGAGTTAATGTTACCGTGTGTCATCATTGAAGGGCCACTGTCACTGTGTGTCATCAATGACTGGTCACTGTCACTGTGTGTCATCACTCGATTGGTCACTGGTCACTGTGTGTCATCAATGATGGGTTATTGTCACTATGTGTGTTCATCAATGATGGGTCACTGTGACTGTGTGTAATCAATGATTGGTCACTGTCACTAGGTGTTTCATAAATGATGGGTCCACTGTCACTGTGTGTGGTGTTATCAATGATGGGTCACTGTCACTGTGTTTCACCAATTATGGTTCACTGTCACCCGTGTGTCATCAATGATTCGTCACTGTCTATCGCTTCAGTTGATTCGTCACACTGTACTGTCACCAATAGTCATCAATGATGGGCTATTTCGCTGTGTGAGCCCATCAATGCCGGGGTACTTATCACTTATTAGTCATTGTCAGTGATGGACCATTGTCACTATCATCTTCATCAGTGATGGACCCATTGTCTTCCTGTCATCATCACAGTGATGGGCCATTGTCACTATCATTCATCAGTTGATGGGCCGGCAGTTCACTATCATTATCAATGATGGGCCTCATGTCACTATCCTTCATCAGTGATGGGCCACAGTCACTATCATTTCATCAATTTATGGGCTTGGCTACTGTCACTATCATTCATCAGTGATGGACCCACTGTCACTATCCTTCATCAGTGATGGACCCGGTTGTCACTATCCTTCATCAGCAGTGATGGGCCACAGTCACTATCAATTCATCAATGATGGGCTACTGTCACTATCATTCATCAGCGATGGGGCCACTGTCACCTATTTCGACATTAAGGGCCCACTTTCACAGTACGTTATCAATGAGGGGCTTATTTGCCCACCAGTCATCTTGCAATCATAGAGACCAGTGTCACTATCCGCTCAGACAATAATGGGCTATTGCCTCTCTGTTTAGTTAATCAGCGCAGCCGAGACCCAGAGATCATTCCAAAAGCGAGGCGAGATAGTTTTTTTTGTTTTCTGCAGGGCTTGTGCTTAAAGACAGTCACACGTGATAGCGCCCTGTTTCCCGACCAGTGCCTTGACACGCACGTGCAACATGCAAGCCCCACCGTCAGTCAATTGAATCGGGGAGAACGCTTTTATCTACCCATTGCAAAGCGTGGTGTTTCTCTCTACTGAAATTGTGGGAGAAAAGTGGCAAGGCTTCGAGTGTGTTCTGGATGCTTCTGTTCCGAGGTTTGTGTTTGTTGCTGTGTCATTGTTTGCTCCGTGCGGATTCATGCAGGCTCATAGCTCCGCAAAAAAAAAGTAAACAGGATATCACTTTGAGCGTCCAAATGTGTAAGCTGAAGTATGTCTTCAAAGGGGCCACTTAATCAGGGGACACTGAAATCACCGGAAATTCTCTTTGGGACTTCACCTGAAATTCCAGGAATTTTGGGGTATTTGATCTTGTCCAAAATTAGCACGTGAATTTTCGGTCGATCAGGATACAGGTTATCAATTAACACAGGGGAAGACCTCCTGAGTTTAGAGTATTTAAATTTTATCAAAGTAATGATCTCGCCCATAAGCCATTTCTGATTGCGCCTGTCTAAGTGCTGTTTTACAAGTCGTAGAAAATCTTGTTGGGTACCATGTTCAGTAAGGCGCCACCAGGGATCTACATACTCACTGGTGTCTACTGTTGAAACAGGACTGCCCTCGCCCACCTAAGAAGGACAACAGCTTTCTCTCTTCCTCGCTTCTATCCTCTCTCTCTCTACTCTATGTCTCTCTCTTCTCTCTCTCCGCCCATATGTCGTGCGCCATGTCTACAGGCGCATGTGTGTGTGTGTGGGTGTGTGTGTGTGTGTGGTGTGGTGTGTGTGTTTGTGTGCGTAGGTGCACCGTGGCTAGTTGTCGTGCAGAGCGCGCGCGCGGCGCGCGTGTGTCGGTCCTTGTCGTGGTGTGTAGTGCGCGATGCAGTGTGTTGTATGTGTGAAGGGTGGTTCTGCGTGTGTGCATGCGTGCGTGCATGCGCGCGACCGCGCAGAGTTTTGTTTGTGGGTGGTCTGCTGTTGTTCCGTGTTGTTGGTGTGCTGTGTGTGTGTGCTGTGTGTGGGCTGTGGTGTGTCCCCGTAATGTGTGCTAATGTCCGTAGGTAGTGTTGTGAGTGTGTGTGTGTGTGTGTGGGTGTGTGCTGCTGTGTGTGTGGGTGCGGCGTCCATGTGTGTTGTGTGTTGATGTGTGTTGTGGTGTGTGGTGTGTGTGTGGGTGTGTGTGTGTGGGTGTGTGTGTAAACAAACCAAGCCGTCCTCTAAAACATCAACATATGAACGCATGGAGAATGCGAAACCAGAATTCTGTTCATGTTTATGCAGAAATAAAGCATGGTACAATCACAACAGAAAAGATCCGTGCGGTGGAACAACACACAACACATTGCGGTCTGCTAGTGGTTCGTTGTAAGTTGTGGGTATCTGGTGAAACGTAGAATGAGAGCCTGACCTCGACACTTTGAGGACCCTAGGAAAAAGTTGACTTGTGCTGTGTATTACACCAGGTTTTTCTGTACTGGGATCTCTCTCTCTTCATCTCTTCCTCTCGATTCCTCTCTCTCCCTCCTTCCCTCTGAGTCGTCACTGTCTCTCGGCTCTCTGAGCATTGTTCCCGCCTCGGCCTGATGGCCACAGGGCAGTGAAGTGGCAGAACAATTAGCACTGTGTACAGAAGTCAGAGTCCTGGCGCTTTTCTGTGGATGCCACTGTCAACGTCTGCAGAGGCCTGGACACACTCCGAAGCAGTGCCAGGGCACGCGTCGCGTGTTAGCTCAACGCCCAATGTCTAAGTCGTCAAGAGGCAACCACCAATAGGAGCACTTGCACTGCGCGCCCCGAGGTCATTTCTGATGGTGTTCAGTGGCGCCCTGTTAGGATCATCTCACATAACGCAGGACACCCTACACTACTAAGACCCCTACTGACGACAAATAATTGCCAAGTCGCCTGACGCCAGCAGCGAGTGTAGGCTTGCTTCCTCCGCCCTCACGGTCGTCCAACGACAGCCCCCATGGAACGGTGCTGACTACAGTGAATCCTGACACCAAAGCCGCCAAAAACAAGGCCCATAGATCGGCAGAGGACATCGAAACCTGATAGTCACCCATGAAGAGCTCTGGCACGAAGGGCCACAGAGTTAGTTTGAACCAATGTGTTTTTCCATGGCTGGATTGATAAGAAGAGGATGACATGAAGATGATCGCCATGGATGTCCCTTCCCAGTTCTGAGCACTCATGTCATGGAGGTTGCAATCCTATGCTTACTTTCTATAGTACTATCCCCACGGCCCGTCAAACCAGTTCCGAGAGATTTACAGAACACTTGCAGTGTTGGTCAGGAAATGGAAGCATCTCTGGGGGCCGCCCCTACCCCTCTCAATGCACGGTTCGCTGCTAAACTGAGAGTGTGGCCTGTCGTCTCCCAGTGGAGCCCCATAGCCAAGCTCAGCTCCTGTAGTTGGAGCCTGGCGGGCATGCAAAACTCCCACCTCGGTTCTGATGGGGAAATCGAACCCACCACCCTCACAGCCGGGAAACCGAACACTGACCAACGTTGTCATGGCCGGCTGGTAAGAATATTAATGAATGTAGTAAATTTTTTATCTGTTACAACTACAGCCATACATACACACACACACCTCCTCTATCCACAGACACAGACACACACAGACCCAACAAACACACACGCAGACTTCAGACAGACAGACAGACAGGCACCACACACACACACAC
>JADBJO010018273.1:0-10000 GCA_016801955.1 Conus betulinus | reverse complement strand
ACGTCAACGTTAAATTTAAAAGTTGCTAAACTAACACTGATAATTGTTTCACAGACAGAACAGAGAGAGAGCGGAGAGAGAGAGGAGCGAGAGAGAGAGAGAGAGAGGAGACAGACATGAGAGAGAGAGAACAGTGAAGAGGGACAACAGGACAGACAGACAGACAGACAGTGATACAGAGGTATAGAGACAGAGAACAGACAAAAATATGAAAAGAGAGAGGAGTAGAGACATGAGACAGAAAAGTCAGTACCAGAGAAACAGAGAGAGAGAGACGAGACGAGAGATGAGAGAGGAGAGAGAGAGAGACCACGAGAGTGAGAGGGAGAGAAGAGAGAGAGATGTGAGAGAGGAGTGACAGGATGAGAGAGAGAGAGATAGAGAGAGAGTCGATGTGAGCACACACATGCGCTCTCCCACACTTAGATGTGTGTGTGTGTGTGTGGGTGTGTGTGTGTGTGTGTGTGTGTGTGTGTGTTGTGTGGTGTGTGTGTGTGTGTGTGTGTGTGTGTGTGTGTGTGTGGTGGGAGCGCGCGCGCGCGCGGTGGTGTATGTGTGTGTGTGTGTGTGTGTGTGTGTGTGTGTGTGTGTGTGTGTGCGTGTGTGTGTGTTGTGTGTGTGTGTGGCGTGTGTGTGTGTGTGTGTGTGGTGTGTGTGTGTGTGTGTGTGTGTGTGTGGTGTGTGTGTGTGTGTGTGTGTGTGTGTGAACTCAGCTGTTTGTAAATGGAATGTAGACCAATGTCATCTCTCTCTCTCTCTCTCTCTCTCTCTCTCTCTCTCTCTCTCTCTCTCTCGTCTCCCTGTGGAAACGTGGTGGGCTGGTGAAGGTGTGTCACAGACACCCACCTGTCCCTGAGCGCTGCGACAGCCTTCCCTCAGTTCAGATCTCACCTGTCTGCTGACGTGTCTCCTGCCCCACTCAGTCTCCCTGATACCAGTTTTGGCCTGCCTAGCCGTCGTCTCTACACAGTTTTGAACAGGTGAGTCAGTCGCCTTTCTTCTGCATTGAACTGTGTAGGGCTGGATGGTACAATATTATCTGACTTCGTCGTCACAGCTGACTGTATCCAACACAGAGCACGTCGCCATGGTAGAGTGTCACGTGCACTCACACGCGCGCGCGCGTGCACACACACACACACACACACACACACACACACACACACACACACACACACACACACACACACACACACACATACACACACACACACGCATGCTATTACACATACATACATGTTGATCGTGTCTTGATATGGGACTGGCAGGGGCTGTTTCAATCGGGAGAATGGGAATGAGCAAAACTTGAGAGGGGGGTGGAGGGAGAAGGAGATGGCGAGGAGGAGGGGGAGACTAGGTTTAGCTGCAGGTTTTTTTCATTGGAGGGTAAGCGACACAGTCACTGCACCAAATGTAGAAAGTTGCCTCTGGTGTTTGTCTGCAGGACTGGCTCGTCTAGGGGAGTGAGGGGATGGACAGACGGTGGGGAGGGGGTGGGCAGGGAACTGCATTGTTTCCATAGGAGGACAAGGACGTAGTTACAGATCTTTTCAGTGACAAGCATATGGTTATAGAAGAGAAGCTTTCATGTGCTTGGATTCCTACCTCAAACTAATATCGTTTGTTTCCACTTACCGCACTGTAGCTGTGATTACTGCCATGGGATTTGAGGCTGGGAGGTCAGCTGTGTCATTCCAGACAGAGGGACTTATTTGTGGGGAGTTTCAGCCTTGGAGCTTTCCTTTCCAGAGCTGAGTGTGCTAGGGGCTCTAATGGAGAATCTGGAATCTGCACCTGATGGAGATGTCTCTGATATGGTCGTCCACATTTACTGACCACCACTGCATGGTCTGTATGCATCGGGCCTGGTCAACACCGGACTGTATTGTGAAAGGAAGCGTAGAGCCCTGTCACGTCTTCTCTGGCCAGCGTGTATAACTCCACAGCATCATGTTCACCATCCTTGTTCTGTGGGCCTTCATGTTGCTCACATCTGTGCCAGGGGAGGTTTGTGCTGCATTGGTCAGTACCGCTACGTTCATGAGAGCTGTCGCTGGTGTGTGCTGCATTGGTCAGTACCGGTACATTCATGAGAGCTGTCGCTGGTGTGTGCTGCATTGGTCAGTACCACTACGTTCATGAGAGCTGTCGTTGGTGTGTGCTGCATTGGTCAGTACTGGTACGTTCATGAGAGCTGTCGCTGGTGTGTGCTGCATTGGTCAGTACCACTACGTTCATGAGAGCTGTCGCTGGTGTGTGCTGCATTGGTCAGTACCATTACGTTCATGAGAGCTGTCACTGGGTGTGTGCTGCATTGGTCAGTACCACTACGTTCATGAGAGCTGTCGCTGGTGTGTGCTGCATTGGTCAGTACCACTACGTTCATGAGAGCTGTCACTGGTGTGTGCTGCATTGGTCAGTACCACCACGTTCATGAGAACTGTCGTTGGTTAGACATGGTGACACTTCCTACAATGACGCTCACTCCACGCTTGGTCAGAAAATACGCCTTCTTTTTTTTCATCAGAAGGGGCCATACTAGGTGGTGTCCTGTGTATGTCACTTCAGAACAGCTCCACCAAACACATACAAAGTGACTCGGTAGTGGTGTCTGTGTATGTCGCATCAGAACAGGCTCCACCAAACACAAACAAAGTGACTCGGCAGCCGTTCAGTGTCTCCTCTGGCAGGTTGCCCAGTGGTGTCTATGTAACGATGGCTCTCTGTAGAGTACCAGTGCTGGAGCTACCAGGTCATTACAGCGGGATGTGGTTGCGTATGGGGAGGGGGGGGGGGGGGGGGGGGGGCTGGAATTAGGGGATATGGAATAATGCTACAGGATAACATACTTAAGGAGGCCACAGTTAAAAAAAAACCCCCAGAAAAAACGGGAATGGGGACATTCTTTTTTCTTGTTTGCTGGTGAGATCCTAGTAAATCATGAATGTGCACGATACTGACACATCTGTCGGGGATTAAGGTGTTCAACATGAGTCACGTGTGACAACCATGAAGGAAAGGACTGCCTATGTCTTGGCTAGCAATTAATGCCTGATATATTATCTTTTGTCATCATCATTATCATTTTTATATTATTAGTGTCTAACATCAAGCATCCCAATTAAATAAATATCCATATCTACTCTCATCAAGCAACTCAAGAAGTCAAGCAGCAAGCACAAATTGCATGCCAAGAGCGAACATCGGCACCACAGCCATCCGTACCACCCCCTGACCCAGTCATCTCACTGCACCTCTCCACCACCATCCCACTTCTCCACCCCTCACCCCCCCCCCCCCCACACACACGGAAAAATCACTCTCCTAAACAACATCAGCTGATAGTGAATTATTCTCCAGATCAATTACACCTGTCAGTAACGAAAGAGAAGAGATCTACTGTTTGATTCAAAAGACAGCAGGCAGGCAAATGATCGAATCTGGCACCGGACTTGATTGCAGACGAAAGGCTTTTATAAGGAAAAAAGCGTCGACCACACGTTTTTGTACAAACAGATAGAATAAGGAAAAGACGGCAATAAGACCAAGATCACAGTTCACGGGATGGCAGCGCAGCTGCCACAGAGTTTGATACATCAGGAATGGTCAGATCAGTGAATTCCTAACAGATATAAAACTAGAGTTTGACATAAAAGATAAACAGAAAAGGAAAAAAGAGTCAATGGCAGGGCACGCGTGGCATTTAGCTGTATGAAAGATAAACGGGAAAGGAAAAGCAGAGTCAATGAGGTGGGGCGGGCCATGTGTAGCATTTAGCTGTATGAAAGATAAACGGGAAAGGAAAAGCAGATCAATGGCAGGGCACGTGTAGCATTTAGCTGTATGAAAGATAAACGGGGAAAGGAAAAGCAGATCAATGGGGGTGGGGCGGGGCACGTGTGGCATTTAGCTGTATGAAAGATAAACGGGAAAGGAAAAGCAGATCAATGGGGAGCACGTGTGGCATTTAGCTGTATGAAAGATAAACGGGAAAGGAAAAGCAGAGTCAATGGGGGGGGGCAGAGTCAATGGGGGGGGGCAGGCGTGGCATTTTGCTGTATGAAAGATAAACGGGAAAGGAAAAGCAGAGTCAATTGGGGGGGGGGGGGGGGGGGGGGGGGGGGGACGTGTGGCATTTAGCTGTATGAAAGATAAACGGGAAAGGAAAAGCAGAGTCAATGGCAGGGCACGTGTGGCATTTAGCTGTATGAAAGATAAACGGGAAAGGAAAAGCAGATCAATGGGGTGGGGCGGATGAAGCATGTGTGGCACTTAGCTGTCAGTTTATAAATGGATGACTGTCAGGTCTTTGATAAGATATTAGCTAATCTGAACATAAACATGAACATAAGATTCATCTACCCACCCCCTCCACATAATACGTGGTAATAGTTAGGGGTTACATCCAGCTGTACAGTGGGCTTCATCAGCATTTAAAACTGCATGCGGCATATTATAACACACACACACACACACACACACACACACACACACACACACGCACGCACGCCCGCACACACACACACACACACGCACGCACGCACGCACGCACGCTCGCACAGAACCAAACCAAGACCACAGACGTGGAGAGGACACCGAAACTGAGGTTACCATGACAGCAGGGTATGAAGGGCCACAGAATTTGAGACATTTTTTTAAGCTAGTCGATGAGAATGATAATGATTAAGATGGTGCTACGGATTTCCAGTTCGGTCTGAGATTGCATGACAAGGCTGTACTCTACACTTCCTTTCATAATATATCCTGGCATCAACCAGGCCCCAAGAGATAGAGGCACCTGCAGTGTTGGTCCGGAAAATTTGAGCAACACTCTCAGAAAACGCATCCCTTAAGTGGATGAAAACTCGACTGTGTGGTCCCAGTCTTCCCAGCTGAGTCCGTAGCAACTCAACTCTGGGTATGAGACAGTCAGGGCAGAAAAACCCGCATGACTCTGATGGGATTTGAACCCACGACCTCCCAGCCAGGAGTCCGCGATGCTAACCACTTCGCCACAGCAGCTGGTCGAGTACGCAAACCTGTGTGTGTGTGTGTGTGGTGTGTGTGTGTGTGTGTGTGTGTGTGTGTGTGTGTGTGTGTGTGTGTGGTGTGTGTGTGTGTGTGTGTGTGTGTGTGGGTGTGTGCACGCTCGCATGTGCGTGCATGTGTGTGTGTGGGGTGGGGGGAAGGGGGTGGGTGCGTGCACGCTCGCATGCACGCGGATGTTTGGGTGTGTGTGTGTGTGTGTGTGTGTGTGGGTGTGTGTGTGTGTGTGTGTGTGTGTGTTGTGTGTGCGCGCGCGCGCGCGTGTGTGTGTGTGTGTGTGTGTGTGTGAGAGAGAGAGAGAGGAGAGAGAGAGAGAACGAGAGAGAGAGAGAGAGAGAGAGAGAGAGAGAGAGAGAGAGAGAGGAGAGAGAGAGAGAGAGAGAGAGAGATATAGCTGTTTGTAAAAGGGTTGTGAACAGATGTCACTCCCCCCTCCCACCCTGCTCTTTCTTTCCGTCCCCCCCCTCTCCTCCCTGCCCTCCCTGTTGTCTATGTAAAGGTGGGGCTGGTGAAGGTGTGGTCACAGACGCCACCTGTCCCTGAGCGCTGCGACAGCCTTCCCTCAGTTCAGATCTCACCTGTCTGCTGACGTGTCTCCTGCCCACTCAGTCTCCCTGATACCAGTTTTGGCCTGTCTAGCCGTCGCCAGTAGCCCCCACACATATCTGAACAGGTGAGTCAGTCGCCTTTCTTTCTGCATTGAACTGTGTAGGGCTGGATGGTAAAAAAAATATCTGACTTGTCTATTATCTATTTTTCTGCTCCGACGACCTCCTACCCAGAGTTGAGTTTGCTACAGGCTCAGTTGGGGGGAAACTGGGACCACACAGTCGATTTTTCTTGTGACTCTTCGAGTGTTGCTCAAAATTTCCTGACCAACATTGCAGGTGTCTGTATCTCTCAGGCCTGGTTGACGACGGGATATATTATGAAAAGAAGCATAGAGTACAGCCCTGTCATGCAGTCTCAGACCAGAATATGGAAATCTGTAGCACATCTGAATCATCCTTTCTCATCGATCAGCATAAAAAAAGTCTCAAATTATGTCCCCTTCATGCCCTGCTGTCATGGTGACTTCAGTTTTTATGTCCTCTCCACATCTATGACCTTGGTTGAGTTCCGTCTGGGTCACCTTGGTTTAGTTCTGTCTGGGTCACCGGTATCGGCAAGTCCATGGGGGCTGTCGTTGGATGGATGTGGTGGCGCCCTCTGGAGGGAGAACTCACTCACGCCGGCTCCATGACTAAGCAATTATTGTCGTCAGTAGGGGGCTTAGTACATGGTGTCCGGCATTATGGATCAGGAACCTGCGCCACTGAACACCACCGAAGTGACTTGGCAGCAGTGCAGTGTCTCCTCCGATGGGTTTCCTCTTGACAACTTGACATTGACTGCTCCCTGTGAATTGCTGGTGTCGGTTCTGCGGAGGGACTGACCAGGCTGTGGTGTGGACTGGGTGTTGAAATGAGTGGCGTGGGTGTGGCTATGGATGGGGTGTCGGAATGAGTGGCGTGGGTGTGGCTATGGACGGGGTGGGAATGAGAGCAGCGTGGGGTGCACTGCCACTGAGGTGGCACAGAAGATGAGACAGCAAAAAAATTATCTTGAACGTTGATTAAGTGACTTGCTTGAAAGACTATGAAGGGAATGGGTAAGTGGTGTTGAGCTTCAAAGGACACTGGTTGCCTTTTTACTGAAAACGTACGTTTTAAGCGGGGGGGGGAAGAACATGGTTTAAACGTTTCATGTAACTTGTAATGTCACAAGGTTTCAGATATAAAATTCACTTGGGTGTCAGTTAGTTGTGGCAAAATCATACGCATCACATCCATGGAGTCAAAGTGAGTGGTTAGTGAATTTTTACCGCAGACTTACCAATCAATCATCTGGATCGATCATGTAAATTTACAGCACTTAGTGGTAGTCATATATCCTATCATACATGCCAGCTTCACAACACCGCTTTAGTCAGTGGTCATCACCATCACATATATCAACTTTATTACAACATTCAGTCAGTGATCATCACCATCACATATGTCAACTTTATGACAATTCAGTCAGTGGTAATCTCATCACATATATCAGCTTTATGACAATTCAGTCAGTGGTAATCTCCGTCACATATGTCAACTTTATAACAATTCAGTCAGTGGTCATCACATCACATATGTCAACTTTATAACAATTCAGTCAGTGGTCATCACCATCACATATGTCAACTTTATAACAATTCAGTCAGTGGTCATCTCCCATCACATATATCAGCTTTTTGACAATTCAGTCAGTGGTCATCTCCATCACATATGTCAACTTTATAACAATTCAGTCAGTGGTCATCTCCATCATATATGTCAACTTTATAACAATTCAGTCAGTGGTCATCTCCATCACATATGTCAACTTTATATAACAATCCAGTCAGTGGTCATCACCATCACATATGTCAACTTTATAACAATTCAGTCAGTGGTCATCTCCATCATATATGTCATTTTTACAATGATTCAATTAGTGGTCATCACCATGATATATCATATGACGACTTTATAACAACTTTTGTGTGTGTCGGAGTGTGCGCGCGCGCGCGCGCGCGCGCGCTCGTGTGTTGTGGTGTGTTGCTCTAACAGAGCTGTTTGATCGGACATGAGTCCTGAGGAAACCTTCTATACGTGAAAGCTTGACAAATAAAATTTAAAGTCCTTGGGTGATGTTGCAACTAACTGTTCGTCATTATCGTCATCATGTATATGATGATGATGATGGTTATCCGTCTGTCTCGAGAGGCAATGGCGGCGTTGCGCCATGGATCAGTCAGTTGTAAGTTGCAGCACCAACTGTGGCTGAAGAGCCTGATCCTTGAGCGGCAGACCCTGTTGCAGTGTGCTGCAAGTGAAGTCTCCTTCATGAGTGTCTGTCGGTGCCGACGCCATTCTTTGCCTTCTGCAGCATATCCATTCTTCCCACTGGGGGCTCTCTCCTCTGCTCTGCTTGCTTGATGCCAGCCTTGATGGTGAACGCTGGCTGACCCGGTCTGAAGCTGCTGTCTCCAGGTCTGATGGTTGAAGCTGCCTGCCCTATGATGTTTGTTTTCCTCAAGCTGAGAGTGATGCCGAACTCGGTGCAGGAATCAGCGAAGCAGGTGAGGAGCCGTTGAAGCGCTTCATGCATGTAGGCAGTGAGGGCGGGCATCGTCTGCGAAGAGCATCTCCCTGATCAGGACTTTCCGCACCTTCAGCTAGGAGGCGTGCCCAGGGTGACGAGGCTTCTGTCACTCCTAGTGCAGAGGAAGATGCCATTTTCTGATCGTCAGAAAAGCGTAGCGCAACAGCAGGGAGAAGGAGAACACGTACTCTTGTTTGAAACCACTCTTGATTAGGAAGGGGTCCGAAGATGAACCGTCATACTGGAAAGTGCCATTCATGTTGTCATAGAAGGACACGACCATCTTCAGGAGCTTGGGGCGTCATCCAATCGGGTGCAGTAGGGTGAAGAGGCCTTGTCAAAACGCCTTGGTCAGGTCGATGAAGGCGATGAACAAAGGGTCTTCTCTGCTCGCGGCAACTTCTCTCGTAGCTGCTTCAGGGAGAATATCATGTCGATCGTCGACCTCGCAGTTCTGAAACCGCACTTTGCCTGGGGGTACACTCGTTCTGCATGTCGCTGCAGTACGTTAAGGACGACGACAGCGAAGGCTTTGCCAACAATGCTGAAGAGGGACATTCCATGATAGTTATTGCAGCCGTGCGGTCCCCCTTGTTTCTTGTATAGCGTGATGATCTTGCATCGCGTATATCCTGGGGTATCATCCCTTCCTCCCAACACTGCAGCAGAAGATCATGGAATGACTAAGGAGAGAACTCTCCTTGCCGGCTTTGATGAGTTCTGGTGGAATGCCATCACAGCCCAAAGCTCTACCCTGGTTAGCGAGTCGATGGCCTTGCTGAGTTCCTCAATGGTGAGTGGGGCGTCGAGCTCCTCTATGGTGGGCATGGGGGTGGTGTTCTTGATGGCTGTGGGGTGACTGAGTTCTCCCTGGAGTACTGGAGATGACCTCCCCCAAACGTAGATTTAAGACGAGCAATCTTGATGGCACTAGGGCCAAACGCTTTCTTCATGCCTCGTACATAGCGCGGACGTTGCCGCTGTCGGCAGAGAGATCGGATACCTGGCACAGGTTGAGCTTGTACTCTTTGGCACATTTACGGGTGAGCTGGGTGTTAGCATCTTCTTTGAGGGCTGTCTCTACGGCCTTGTCAATGGCTCTGATGAAAGGCGTTCGGCTAGTTCGGGGCTTTCACGTCATTGCTGTGTCTTCCAGAATGTACCTGCTGCTTGGAGTGGTGGAATCGCTTGAGTTGAAGACACGCCTTGCTGCTGACCAGGGCGTGGTCAGTGTAGCAGTCAGCACTGTGGTAGCTACGGGTGACGAGCACATGGTTGAGCCAAGGGTCTTTGGGTAATCACGAAGTCCAGCTGATGCCAGAGACGGAACCTTAGGTGCCTCCAGTACACTCTGTGGTGTGGTTTGGGGGCATGTAAGTGTTTGTGATACAGAGGTATGCAAGGAACAAAGCGCTGTTTATTTGCGTTGCAGTTGAGCCTGAAGCTGTGGTCTGCATCAGTCCGGTCTTTTTCTGGGGTAGCATTCTGCTTAAAACGAAAAGGCAGAGGAGTCAAGTTACCACTTTCCCACGGTCACTGAGGAGAAAAACAATCAGGTTTCGAAAATACTGGAATCTGACCAGAAGTTATATGTTAGTGATGTTTCCTCCCTGGAGATTGTCTCCCTTTTGGAGACTATAAGCTTGCTGAGGGCTCATTTTGAGAAGCATTTATTATTCCCCATTCACTCACTCAAGCACATGCTGTTAGTTAGGCAGAATTGTCTACCACTGCAGATATGAATGCTTATCTCCCCCTATTTCTTCAATCTAAGACTAAGAGCAAGCTT
>JADBJO010018272.1:32500-35699 GCA_016801955.1 Conus betulinus | reverse complement strand
AGTAGGCATCCTTCAGTCTCGGAAGACTATGGAGTTGCGCTCTAGGTGTCTATTCTGGTACAGCGACGGGGTGCTGCTGAGCGAGTGTCTCTTCGAACTTGGAGAGACCTTTCTGCACAGTCTGTCTCCAGGCTGACCGTTCGAGGGCTGTTGCTTCCCAGTTGTTCTGGTCGATGTTCAAGGCCTTTAGGTCCCTCTTGCACACGTCTTTGAATCGCAGCTGTGGTCTGCCTGTGGGACGTTTTCCCTGCACAAGTTCCCCATAGAGGAGGTCTTTAGGGATCCGTCCGTCATCCATGCACACGACATGGCCGACCCAGCGCATACGTCTCTGTTTCAGCAGCGTGTACATGCTGGTGCATCCGGCTCTTTCCAGGACAGTGTTGTTTGGGACCTTGTCCTGCCAGGTGATGTTCAGAATGCGTCGGAGGCTACGCATATGAAAAGCATTTAGCTTTCGCTTTGTCGCTTTGTCGGTCACGCAAAGTCCAAGACTCGCTGCCATACAGGAGGGTGCTCACGACGCAGGCTCTGTAGATCTGGATCTTTGTGTGCTCGGTCAGCTTGCTGTTGTTCCATGCTTTCTTTGTCAGTCTGGTCATGGTGGTGGCTGCCTTGCCGATGCGCTGTTGAGCTCTGCGTCAAGTGAGAGGGTGTCTGAGATAGTTTGAGCCCAGATAAACAAAGTCATGGACGACATCCAGTTCATGGTCATTGATGCTGATGACTTGGGGAGAGTGAACATCCTGTCCCATGACCTGTGTTTTTCTTCAAGCTAATGGTAAGCCCGAAGTCTTGGCAGGCATCGCTGAAGCGAGTCATGAGCTGCTGCAGGTCCTCGGCTGAGTGGGCGGTTACTGCTGCTGCGTCGTCTGCAAAGAGGAAGTCAAACAGGCACCTCAGCTTGACTTTAGTCTTGGCTCTTAGTCTGGAGAGGTTGAAGAGCTTTCCGTCTGTCCTGGTTCGGGGGTAGATACCTTCAGCTGCAGGACCAAATGCGTGTTTCAGCATCACAGCAAAGAAGATTCCAAACAGGGTGGGAGCCAGGACGCAACCTGTTTCACTCGGCTCCGTATGTTGAAGCAGCTGATGTTGAGCCGTCAAAGACGACGGTGCCTTTCATGTCTTCATGGAGGGATCTGATGATGTTGAAAAGTTTGGGTGGACATCCAATCTTGGGGAGGATCTTGAAGAGGCCATCCCTGCTGACCAGATTGAAAGCCTTTGTGAGATCTATGAATGCAATGAAGAGTGGCTGCCTTTGCTCCCTACATTTCTCCTGAAGTTGTTTAAGGGAGATCATATCTATAGTGGATCTGTTGGCACGGAAACCGCACTGCGATTCAGGATAAGCTTGCTCTGCAAGTACTTGGAGCCTCTTCAGTACTACTCGTGCAAAGGCTTTCCCAACGATACTAAGGAGGGATATGCCACGATTATTATTGCAATCGCTTCTGTCACCTTTGTTTTTTGTACAGTGTGATGACGTTAGCATCCCTCATGTCTTGTACTTCGCCTTCACTCCAACAGAGGCAGAGGATTTCATGCAACTCGGGTGATGAGTGTCTCGTTACAGCTCTTCAGTACTTTGGGGGGCTTATCGTCTTTCCCTGGTGCCTTGTCTGAGGCAAGAGAGTCCAGGGCTTCATTGAGTTCGTCTATGGTTGGTTCTCTGTCAAGCTCTTCCAGCTCTGGTAGGCGCTCTATGGCATTCAGGGCATCTTCTGTGACTACACATTTTCCCTTGTATATAGCTCAGTGTAGTGTTCTACCCAGCGCTCCATCTGTTGTTCTCTGTCTTGAATCACCTCTCCCGTAGCTGATTTCAAAGGGGCAGTTTTCTTTTGCGTTGGGCCCAGTGCCCGCTTGAAGCCGTCATACATCGCCTTAATGTTGCCTGTGTCAGCTGCGATCTGAATCTGGGAGCAGAGCTGAAGCCAATAATCGTTGGCGCATTGCCTGGCACACTGCTGGACTTTGCTGCAAGCAGCACGGAGAACCTGGAGGTTCTGCTCACTGGGATTGGTTTTGTATGCTGTCAGGACATTTCTCTTGGCCTCGATGACTGGTGTCATTCCTTCTAAATGGGCTTCGAACCAATCAGCTGACTTGCTGGTCTTTTTTGCCAAAGGTGAACATGGCGGCGTTGTCGACAGCATCTCTGAAGTGTTCCCATCGGTCTTGGGCATTTGCAGTGGGTGGGCCAGGGAGAGAATCCTCCAACACGCGTGCGAACTCCTCCACTTTTCTTTGATCGCGTGTTTTGCTGGAGTCGATTCGAGGCCGCCCTCCTTTCTCGTATTGTGCAGTCTCTTCGCGCGGAGTTTCACTTTGCTGCACACCAAAGAGTGTGCTCAGTGTCACAATCGGCGCTCTGGTAGCTGCGAGTGATCTTGATGCTGGAAAGGTTGACACGTCTGGTGAGGATCAGATCGAGCTGATGCCAGTGTTTGGATCGAGGGTGTCTCCAGGAGACTCGATGCTGAGGCTTCGTGTTGAAGAAGGTGTTACTGACGCACAACCCATGATGACAGCAGAGCTCTAGTAGGTGCTGGCCATTCTCGTTCGTTTTCCCAGTGCCGAAGTGACCCAAGCAGGTGGGCCAGGAGTTGTGATCGACACCTACTCTGGCGTTGAAATCGCCTGCAATGAACAGTAATTCTCTGTCGGGAATTCTCCTTATAGCAGCACTGAGGTCGTCATAAAACTGTGTTTTTTGCTTCTGCTGTGGATGCCAAAGTTGGTGCGTAGGCACTAATTAACTGACTGGTCCCGATGATGTTTGGAGTCGGAGAGACAGGATTCGTTCTGTTCCTTCTACTGGTGGGGTTATGTGCTCCAATAATCTGTTTCTAACTGCGAATCCCACGCCGTGTTCTCTGACCTCGTCTGATGGTTTGCCCTGCCAGAACAGGGTGAAGTCTTTCTCCCTCAAAGATCCTGTTTCTGGGAGCCTGGTTTCTTGAAGGGCGACAATGTCCATCTGCAGTCTGCTCAGTTCTCTGTCGATGACGGCTGTCTTGCGAACATTGTTTACTTCCTGCAGGTCGTCAGAAAAGTCTGGTGTCATTGTCCTTACGTTCCACGTACCCAATTTCAAGGCGGAAGTTTTCATTTTTCTGTTGCCTGGTGCACAGTTATCGATCCGCTTGTCGGTTTTCACCCTAAACCCCACGCACCCAGTAAGGCTAACGGACCG
>JADBJO010018272.1:7500-27500 GCA_016801955.1 Conus betulinus | reverse complement strand
TATGTCGGTAAGTCCAAAAACTCTCGAAAACTGTAGTTCTGCAAACCACAACCTCCACACAAGCAATTTGCTTACAGGCTAGATTTTTCTCCAGTGTTTCGTAAGTTTTCATGACGTATTCATTACTTCCTTGTTCTCGGTTTGAAGTTTGCATTACCATTGGTGGCATCTTTTATGGATGTGATATGTGTTTCTGATAATGTCAAGTATGTAGTTACATGCAGTCTAATTGCCTGTTTTGTTTTATTGACTCTGCGACAGTGCAGGGATCCCTCCAGGGTTGCAACCTTGATGTGGTCAGAGGGCTTGCACGGTCCCATGATCCCTTAGGCTTTGCTGGCAGGGCCATCAACACTTGAAGATAGGCTAGTTTTTTTTTTTATGCTTCTAGGCCTGAAAAGTCAAGTTGCTGTCTGGCCTAAGCACAATGTGGTAAGGAGTGATGCCCTTGGTAGGGCCTCCCATTTCAGATAGGATAAGGGTGAGGATCTGACTAATAGTAACCCATCTTTTTCCTTTTATCTTCTGCCTTTCTTATTTGGCTCTTTTCTATCTCCATCTCTCCTTCAAGTCTCCTTTTCTACACTCTCTCTGTGGTCTTCTTAAGATCTGCCATGTTTGCTGTGTGGTGCGACCTGTGAGAGAGGGAAATGAGATCCTGGTGATTGAGAGGGCCAGCGCCCTCAACACATCACTTTGGCTCGGAACCTCTCCTAAACAGGAGGTACACTCTGGCCCAGGTGTATTAATCGGCTCCCCCTTCATGGGGCTGGGTCATGACAGGCAGTTCTCCGGGTGGCCAGGTAAACCCCTGCAGTGCTCAGCCCTCTGTTCCCGGGAGTTGAGCATGATAGGGGGGACAGGGTTAATGGCGCTCTGTTTGTCGTATATCTCTCCTGAAACCTGGAAGGAGTCAAGACAGTGACTCTTTGGCCCTGCCCCTTTGTTGGACTCCATGGTGGGTGGGTAAGGGAGAGACGAAATTTGTACACATAAAACATGGCTTTATCTAAAATCATTCCCCCCATAAAAAAGAGGAAGGCAGTGGACCTTATCTCCAGACATTTGGATTCAGGCAGTGACTCCGATATGGAGACGAGAGAGAGGACAGGTTTTGGGCTTCCTGGCTTGTGATTGAAGGGGCAGAGAGCAGAAAAGCCTATTACCACTCTGAGTCCTTTTGCAATTCAGAAGGGCTTCCAAGGAATAGCAGGCGACCCTCGTTCCTTGTTCAGTGCAAGTCAAAGAAGCAATCAGAACAGCTGCTGAGGGCAACAAGGCTCATGGATAGAGAAATCCGGGTGACTCCCCATAAGCAGCTGAATTCGTCCAAAGGTATTATTTGGTGTCCGGATTTGAAAGGCATCTAAGAGGTGGAGATCAAGACAGAACTAGCATCCCAAGGTGTGACGGAGGTGCATAGGGTGACGGTCCATAAAGGTGCAGAGAGAGTGCCCACCAACACCCTCTTTCTGACATTCTGCAACCCTTTGTTACCTCCAGTCATTAAAGTAGGATACTTGAATGTCCATGTCCAACTTTATGTTCCATCCCCGATGCAGTGTCTCAAATGCCAGAAGTTTGGACATGATAGAGACCGCTGTTCTGGGGAGGAGGTGTGTGGTGTTTGTTGCAAGGCATCCCATGATGGGTCGTGTAAAGACCTGGCTCATTGTACAAGATGCAGTGGCGACCACCCCTCCTCTTCACGCAACTGCCCTGTTTGGATCCAGGAGTCCACCATCCAAAAAGTAAAAACGGAAAAGAAAATCTCCTTCTTTGAAGCGCGCAAACAAGTTGTTGGTAGTCGGATGTCAACAGAGTCTTCACATGCTTTGGCTGTGAATAAAGTTTCAACCCATTCAGTCTGCTACCAGACTGATGAATTCATTTTCAGCAAAACATTGCCAGGTAAAATGTCAAACTCTGGTGGAAGCAAATCCACCACCTCCCAACCCAAAGTGGGTGCCCCTGGTGGAGGCAATAAATCCGCCACCCCTCAGACTGCCCAGCAGCTTACTCCATCTGCTGCTGGGCAGAATAAAAAGCCAGCCCACCTGCCTCGAACTTCTGTGAGCAGTGCCTGTGCTAAAGCAAGGGAGTTCAACCGAGTGTGGAGATGGTGGAGATGAGAAAGAAACTTCCACCATCTCCAAAATCCAGGCCTTCTTTTTCACCTGTGGGCAAGTCTGCCAGCAGGTCTGAAGACCAAAACAGTCCAGTCCAACTTACTAACAAATTCACTCCATTGGATGCAGACAATGACTAGGAGATAACCTATTTCTCTACTATTCGCCCTCGGCAGCATGGACAGTAAAATAACTTATTGGAATATCTGTGGCCTATATTCAAACTTTGAGGAGCTGCAGCTTCTGTGTCGAACAAAAAAAAATACCTTACGTCGTGGCTCTTCAGGAAACTAAAATTCAAAGCTAAAAGACCTTCACTCTTTCTGGCTTTAATATTCTTTCCAAACCTACACAACCATCCACATTGGGACTAATGGGCGGTGTTGCCCTTCTTATAAACAAAACTTTACTGTGTAGTCCTGTCCTGTCGCTCTGACTACTTCCCTTCAAACTGTAGCTGCGAGAGTCATTCTCCACAAAACTATTACAATTTGCTCACTATATCTGCCACCTTCTGTCCTGGTTTGTCGTCAGGATCTTGTCAGTCTGATTGGAGAACTTCCTCGACCTTTTTTGCTGTTGGGTGACTTTAAATGGACACACAATCCTCCCTGGGGTAGTGTGAATTCGTCATCCAGAGGTCTGCTTCTTGAAGATGTCCTTTCCGACTTTGATTTGGTTGTCTGAACGATGGATCTCCAAATTACCTCCACTCTTCCACAGGTTCACTTTCGTGTTTAGAGTTGTCGATATGTGACCCCTCGCTGGTCCTGGGCTATAAGTGGTCTGTCCATGACGATCTGCACGGAAGTGACCATTTCCCTGTTCTTTAAAAACCCATCTTAGCTGAAAACGCCTCTGTCTCACAACATCTTAATTATAAGAAGGCAAATTGGATCTTTTTTGCAATCAATGTTTCAAAGGAACTCCAGGAAATTGACGTTCTTCAGAGTCCAGACCCTGCAGAATCTCTAACCAATACTGTGATAAACTGTGCTAAAACCTGTATTCCAATGTCTTCTGACAAACCCAACTGCCCAAAACACCCTGCTTTAATTCTGATTGCCAACAAATCTCAAAAGTACACAAACGGGCTCAGCGTCAGGTATACCAAGGACCTCCAGGTCCCAACGCTCGAGCCCATCATAAACTCCGTGTCAAATCGAGATGCACTTTCAAAATCAGTAAACATTAGTCTTGGAGAAACTTCTGCTCTGGGCTGACATCTAAAAACTTCAAAGAAAAAAGTCCGAACATAATCAGAAAAATCAAAGGGAAGAACACCAACCCCTCCATTCATCACCTGAAACTTGCTGGTGCTCTGATAACTGACAAACAAGCTTTTGCCAATCTGTTGGCCTCCACCATCCAACAGAACTCCACATCTTCAAATAAATCTGCAGCTTTTTTAAGAAACAAACAATCAGAGAGAAATTTTCACACAATTTCACATCAGACAACTCTGAAGCCTACAATCTTCCTTTTTCAATCAATGAACTGAAATCAGCTTTGCAAACCTGCAATGATTCTGCCCCTGGTCTGGATGGTATTCATTATCAGGTTTTGAAACATTTTCCAGAAAGCTATCTCCAGACCCTTCTCCTAAGACTGGAAAGGACCTTACCAACCCTTCAAATTATCGTGTTTTGTGTGTGTGTGCGTGTGTGTGTGTGTGCGCGCGCGTGCGGTGCGTATGTGTGTGAATGTGTACAGATATGTTTATATATGTGGTTGGGTTATGGGGGGAGGGGGAGTGGGGGAGTGTTTGTTTAACTGTACTCAATGTTAAAAAAAAAGGCTGTGTCAGTCTTGGATAAATGTTAATTCGTCTTTGTTCATTTCTCCAGTTGTTGTTGCGATGTACACGTGTTGGTACAGGCCGGGTATATGGACAAGCTTGACATACTTTTTTTTTTTTTTTTTTTTTTTTTTTTGGGGGGGGGGGGGTCTTCTTGTCTGTTCTGCGTGCTCTGTGTTGCCATTTGTATCATGCAATTTGGTATTGTAAGCAACGTTTGTTTTGTATTATAAAGGTGTAATTATTTTCATCATGGGAGCAAGAGTTATCCGACTTCTTCGTTATGTACTGATTTTATAATAATTAGTCCTCGTCGTCATCATCAATAACAGTATACTGATGCTAACATAAGTTTTAATCCGGTCTCCGTAAAGGAAGCTGGAGATGATGTAACGGGAGATTAAACGTGTGACTTCAAGGATGGAATTATCGCAGTTTTCTCAAGTTGTTTTCGTTGCGTTTACTTTTACAGCCAATATACCTTAACCTACCCGAATGCCCACTTCCCCGATGTCTCCCCTCCCCTTTCACCCCTTTCTCCTCTCCTCTTCCCCCGTGTTTTACACGCCCTCCCTCCTGTGTTCAGACACACACACACACACACACACACACACACACACACACACACACGCTTGCACACACACACACACACACACACACACACACACACGCTTGCACGCACGCACGCACACACACGCATGCACGCGCTCGCGCTTTCACACACTTCAGTTTAACCTGGCCGACAAAAAATGCTCAAAATCAAGAAGTATTACTGCAAGAAAGTATTACTGATTTATGTATTGTGGAATCACAATGGGAAAAAAAGGATTCATTGGCTTTACTGTAAACATGTGTACATATAAGAAAAGATTTTGTGCAAACAGTAAATCAGATAAAAAAATCAATCAAAAAACTTAGTATGCATCTGATAGATCAATAGGCATTGGTCGTCTGTAATATGTTTTTATATAGTGTATTCCCTTGGTTTTCTAAAGGTGCTGACTTTCAGATAGTATATTTTCCTCTGTGTTTTCCCAAAGATGCTATTTCAGTTTTTAAAATTGGTTATGTCTGGACCTTTCAGTAAATGATGACATTTATGTGTTCCGCTTCAATTACTATCACAGAGGAATTTCCATGTGCCTTTTTATATGCAAAATGTATTTATTAACGTGGATTTCATTTAAATCGTTTCATACTGTATCCTATCACAATGAAATTTCTGTTCACGTGTTTGAACGCATCTTTGATCTGTCTAGCATCTACGTATTCGTTTATGTAAGAAACTTAATACACAAATTGATTGAATCACATTCTGTCAAGCAACAACTGAAGCGGCAGAAATGTACCATGCAGCATGCGCCTGTGGTCGTAGCCGCAAGGAGAAGGCCACCGACGTTCCGCCTATCTGCAGTTTTAAAAAGGCGTGTCGCGTAAACAGAGAGTTACAGGGAGAGAAGGAAGAGCGTGAGAGAAGGGTCTGTGGCAGCGGCGGTGATCAAACATGTGTCCTACTGTCAGTCAGTCAGTCAGTCTGTGTGTCACTGGCATTCCTTTCACTAGCCTTTCCTGTTAAGTCAAAGTGTGCAGTTACCACTCCATGTCCACATACCAGTAAGTCCAATAACTTTCGAAAACTTCAGTTCTGCAAACCACACCTCCATACAAGCACTTTGCTTACAAGCTAGATTCTTAACCAGTGCTTCATAAGTTTCCGTGATGTATTCCTTCCTTCCTCGTTCCTTGCTTTGATGTCTACATTACCATTGGTGACATCTTGTGTGAGTGTGACGCATGTTCTCCATAATGTCCTTATTATGGATGGGTCTTGGTGCGTATGGTCTGTATGTCCAACACTCTCAGAAAAATGGATGTGTGTTTCAGCTTTCCTAATACACACACACACACACTCACCCAAACACAGACAGCCCAGGCCATCCAACACATACAAAACACAACAATCAAAGCGTGGAGCACACCCCAGCTGTGGGCGTACAATACTAAATATACATGTGGTGCTCACAACAACAAGTTATCACAGGCGCAATCTGGCCTAACTTTACAGTCCTACAACTGTCACTAGTCTCAACACAAAGGCTGCAGCAAGGAAGGGCAGCTCTGCACTAGTCACTAGTCTTGCACGAAAGTGCTACAAAAGAACGTAGTTCTGCAGGAAGGAGAGGTTTTATTTTGAACATGAAAACAACGTATGTCCAGCAAGCAGCAGCCACGCCATGTCTAAAACAATACACCACCACTCTTTTCCTTCTTCTTTTTTCTGTGCATTGATGACAGTCCTTATTCTGAGAGAGAGAGAGAGAGAGAGAGAGAGAGAGAGAGAGAGAGAGAGAGAGAGAGAGAATATGAATACGAATATGAATAATTCATTCAGATTAAGGCCACAGAGCATGCCGAAGTGGTGGCACCCGCAACACATGACTAAAGAAAGATTTTCACAAAAAGAAATGGAAAACACATATATACTATGCAAAACTATTATGAATACATTGCTCGTAGTTGCTTTTGTGCTTCGTATATGTACCTAGCAAGTTCAAAGAAGTCATGCTCATTTCTTGTTGCTAATAGTAAACTGACTCTATAACTACAAGGATCAAAATAATACTTTGACTTAACAAATTTTACTCGAAGGTCATTGAGAGCAGGACATCAAAGTAAAGAATGCATTTCATCTTCCTTGGCCTGGCAACATAACCGACGTATCAGTCCATTTTTTTCACTATATCTAAACTGATGGCAAGCTATGTCAGAGATACCAGATCTAAACTTAGTCAATGCACTCTTACTAACCTGTCCATATTCATTTTAATGTAATGTCCAATCATATACATTGTTTTAAACAATCTGTATTGTGCAAATCTGTCACTGCTGTTGATATGGTCATGCCAGTCTTGCCATCTGCAATCAATCATTCTTTGTTTAAACATTTAAAAAATCCTGATTGTCGCAAACATATGCAAAGCCATTTGAATTTAAGCACTGACCATAACAATCCAAAATTTCGTAACGTCCTGTACACTTTAAATGGTATCTTGGTTTCCTCCATTCTGGTTACTTTCAACCAATATTTAATACATTTAAAAAAAGAATTAATATAAATCAGATACCTTCCCAAGTTCACCATAAACTAAATCATTTGGTGTTGGATTGTTTACATTCAAAAATCTTTTTCATAGCATACAAATGAACATTCTCTATTACAACACCTTTCTCGAAACCCAGATTTCTGCTTCATACTGTGAAATTGGCTCACCTGAAAGTAAAATGATTTTGAAAAAAAAAAAAAGAAAATGCGCCACTATTCAGTCTGTATAAAATATAAGTATAACTGTGACTGCTCTCTTTGCTCCATTTGCTAGATCTTGAAAACCAAAAGTGAAACTTAATCTGGTAGTAAAATAGAACCAAAGATACTAGTATGCATTGACTACAACCATGTATTCACCTCCATAGATCCATTTCTCATTACATGCTAAATATCCACCTCTACGAAACACAATAACATTGGTCTTACTCACATTAACTTTTAATTCTAATTTAGTAGCAGCTGAATACAAAGTGTTCAGTTGTCTTTGAAAACCAAATACAGTAATAGACAATAAAATGATGTCATCAGCAAAAAAGTAAGAAGAATAGTTCCAAGAAATCAAAAGTCACACCATGCTGTCCATTTTGAATAATCTCCAAAGCCAACTCATTTACGAACAGAGAAAATAAAACAGACTACAAACATCCCCTTGCTTGACCCCTCTCGTACACTTGACAAAATCTGATAATTTCGCTCCCGCTCTAATTCTTGCTTTCATCTCCTTATACATACCTTTCACACAATGATACAATTTACCTTTAATTCTGTTTTTCAACAAAATAGTCCACAGCAGTTT
The DNA here is from genome assembly GCA_016801955.1 of Conus betulinus. Classification (NCBI taxonomy): domain Eukaryota; kingdom Metazoa; phylum Mollusca; class Gastropoda; order Neogastropoda; family Conidae; genus Conus; species Conus betulinus. The sequence goes on along the minus strand of JADBJO010018272.1, from coordinate 19,671 downwards.
TCGTAAAACTGAATCAAAAGCTTTTTCGAAATCCACAAAGCCACAAACAGCTTCTCGCTATTTACAAATTGTTTTTGATTTGCAGCTAATAGACTAAACATGTGATCAACAGTAGAATAACCTTTTTTTTTTTAATCCTGTGTGATGTTCTCCTGTTATGTTATTCTGAGATAGCCATTCACGTGGTCTATCATTAATAACAGAACTATAGAGTTCACTACATACATTGCACAAAGAAATACTTCTATAATTAATTTACATCGTTTATTTCCCCCTTCTTAAGCAAAGGTAAAATTAGGGATTCTTTCCAATCTTCTGGATAAATCCTGGTGTCAAAAAGATAATTAAGCAATGTAACTAAAAATCTTAAAACAGTCCCACCAGAATTCTTTAAAAAACTTCCCACTGAGACCATCAGGGCTGGCAGATTTACCATTCTTTAATTTCCTAATAGCTGTTAATATTTCCCCTCAAGATATTGGTCTGTCAAAAGTAGTTTCTTAATTACTCATTGCATTGTCAGTCTCAGCAGACCCTTCATCATCCTTATCCAAAAGATCGTAAAAAATGTAAGAACCAGTCCTGCATTGGAATATTATTTGCAGGTTGTAGTTTCTTTTTGGAATCTTGTGTATAGTTTTCCAAAGTAACTGCTGATTATTACCTGAAGACAGAAGATCGTTCAATAAGAGATCATTATATTCTTTCCGTTTCCTTTCATTTAAATGTTTATATTCTTGCTATACAGAACAATATTCTATCATCTTTATTCATTGTTTTGAGAAACATTCTGAATAATCTACGTAGTTTTTGTTTTGCTACCCTGCATTCTAGATCAAACCACTTCTGTATAAATTTCTTATTTGTAGGCATAACTTTCCTCATAGTTTCAGCTTGGCCTTTGATAGTTGAATTAAACAAGTTCAGAGCTTCGTTAACATCCCAGAAGTAAGATTTTCAGCGGCATTTAACGTTTCTAGAACATTTGATGAATTCATGCATAAAGAAAATTGTTGACTGTAGTCTTGATTCCAGCAATATCTAACAATAAACTAATTATGTATGTGACTTTTCATTTGGCAATTCAATGCACAGTACCAAGGGTAAATAATCAGAATCATATCTTTCCATCACATTAAGAGTCATCTTTTTACACATTAGTTGAAAAAAACTCTGAAGACACTAGAAAATAATCATTCATACTACTCCCCACATCCAAAATGTATGTGAAACGACCTTTGCGATCGCCATTGCATACTCCATTCATAATTGTCAATCCTAGCACAGTGCACATGCTAAGAAGTTTTTTCCCATATACATTTAATACCTTGTCTTGAGAACATCTATCGTATTTGCTGTCTGCCGTCTTGAAATTAGTATGAAGATCACGATCATCTACAATACCTGGAGAAATATTCAAAGTTCTTGCACTCATATCACCACAAAAGAGTAGTTCAGCATCATTGAAGGACACCTTGTTTACAACACATTCTTCCAACATTTCAATACCATTATCAAAGCCATTCAGTGTGTAGAATTGTGCATTTTCTGGAGGTACATATGTACACAGAAGTAAGACAGGCTTATCAGAACAAAAAAAAAAAAAAAGTCTTTATCAAATCTAAAGAACATTGTATACAGACTGTCACAATCCATCCATGGTGCACATACAGGACCAGACTTTTACGTACCATACAAACTAATCCCCTTGAGGCCCATCCATGTCTTGTAAATTTTACAGCTGGTTTTACAAATAATTCATAGTCTTGAAAAAGGTTTGACTGAAACGACTCTGCAAACGTTTCCACCAACCAAACAAATCAAAGGAAGAAATAAATTGGATGAAATCGGTATTGTCCAGTTTTTGAAATAATCCACATATATTCCAATGAAGAAATGATCACTTTCTGCGAATTTGTTCATACTTTTTATGCCACACGTATTCTGACTAACATGGCTAAACGTCTTTATCACATTAGACGAACTACTGTCATTTTGCACACGACGACACACATTTTCAACATCATCATTGTTTACCCTCGATGTGAACGAGGTGTGTACGCAATCCATGACGTCAGTCGTACCTTTCGTTTTGTTTAAACATCTAGTCATACAATCATCACCATGATTTGTTTCAATCGTAGTCGTAGAATCAATTTTTTAGTCTTAGGTTTCAGTCGCAGTCATTAAATCAGGTTTGGTCGTAGAAATAGACGATGACGCAGCGCCTCTATTGCTGTTTGACACATTGGTAAACCATTCGGTCACACTGGAAGTTTCATTCGCCATCACATGACTATTATCACATTTCCCATTTACAAGGTCATCACCATTGATAATCTCATTCTAAAATAGACAGTCATCGCCATTAGTTTTTTTTTCTTCTTCACTGCCACATTCAACCCTGTTGTTTTTTTCGTCAGCATGCATACTCTCACCACCACACTCATCCCTCATGATCACACATATTCTCTGTAAAACTTCTTACTCTTTAAATCACTTCGCAAATTTTACGTCAAATACTTTACATCACTATGTGTGATCGAAGAGGCATCACTCAAAACATTACGGTAAAAAAAAAAAAATCCACATTTAACACCCTGTCTCTCTGTGTGTCGGTGTGCCAACACGTTTTCGTCCACACCGATGGCAGCGACAACCTGCACAGGATTTTTATCGCCTGTCTGCTTCACGTCAGCATCGTTCACTGCCCCAGTTAAGATGACCCCACGTGAGTTTGGAACAGGCACTCGGTGCGGTGATGTCTTACATTGTGTTTCCCTCCCGCGCTGAAAACACGACAATTTCCACTGATCAGGCCGGCCTGAATCCTATTTCATTTCTATCAGATTGTTACTGTCATCCAGACCGAACCTTTTGCTGTTGATCACCAGGTGATCATGAACCATGGACACTTTCATGCCCTGTGATCTGGTGGATTTCAGATGTGCGACGAGCTTTCTTCTGATCTCCCTAACTCAGAAAAGAAAAGTCTTTGTCACAAATAACTCGGCTCCTTTTAGGTTTTGTTTCGCACGCAAAAATCTTATCATTATCTTTAAAGAATGTGCATCTTGCTACTATTGGCGAGTTCGACTTTGAGTTCAGGCGATGTACACGGTCGAAAAGAATATCGTCCGAAAGTTCCAGTTTATCCGTAATCATATCGTGTAGTAACTCTTCACATTGTTGCCAGGACTTACTGTCAGTATGAGGAATACCGTGGATTATGATGTTATTCCTCTTCGACCTCCCTTCCAGGTCGTCTACCTTCCTGTCCAAAGATTCCACCTTGGCAGTGAGTCTAGTGTTTTCTACCTCGTCATTGTCCTGCCTTAAGGCAGACATTTGTTGCTTTTACACCAGTCATTTCATCTTGGAGATTCGCACACATGTTTTTCACGTCTTTCATATCCTCACTCTGTCGATCAAAGTTGCAGGTTAAATTGTTCAAAATGACCACAACATCCTTCAGAGTGGGATCAGCCGGAGACGCTGAGGCAGCAGGAGCAGAACTCAGTTTATGGCCACTGTCTGTGCGGGTACTTCCGGCACTTTCTAGACGGGTTTGCCGCTTACTGTCAGGCTTAACAGAGGAAGGTCCTGGGTTCAGTTCTACGTCTCCACAGCGTTGGAGCAAGTGTCCGTAGCACGAAAAGAAACAGAAACAATCCTAAAGGGACACCGTCCATTCGCGACCCTCATCACCAACACCGACATTCTCATGGCAGATTTATATCTTATCCGTTTCAATATAAAACCCGCATATACATGAGCAAATATGCCGCGTACATACCTGAATGTCAGCAACGCAAACAGCATACTCCCAAACTGTCAAGTCAGAACACTGCATACAACTAGGAGAAAACAAAATAAGGCACAGAGCTAAAAAAAAAAAAAAAAAAAAAGACAAAAAAACGCATCACTCAACTTCGTGTACCCCAAGAGCCCCGCGAGAGCGAGAGAGAGAGAGAGAGAGAGAGAGAGAGAGAGAGAGAGAGAGAAGAGAGAGAGAGAGAGAGAGAGAGAGAATGTCCCTTATACCACGGTCTCAGAGGCAGAAACGTTGCCAATATACGAATTATCGCTAAAACATTATTTTTCCCAATTGAAATTACTATTTAAGCGCAGGTTTGGTTATCCCAGCTGCTGCTGTATGATTTAATTTTTCTCTCTTGAATTATTCATTCAATATATTTTTTTATATTTTTTTTCACGTTTCTTCTTCTTCTTTAGCAATTAAACACATCACCTGCACGTGTTTTTTTTGTTTGTTTTTTATTCCCCTTTCTTTCTTTTATTATTATTTTTTTTAATAGCCCGTACACTACACGTCATTTTCAGTACAACTGGACGGAAGTCAAATGTAACGGGCAAAAAACCGCCGCCACGCAGCCACCATTCCGTTGACGTGGTCAGTGGCCGTGTTTTACGCATGGTGAGGGGAACGCCGAGGTCGGGCCAGCAGCCAATCGACAGCACCGTGTGGGCGCTCTGGACATGCAGGCATGCAGGTGGCTTCGTCTGAAAACCAAAGGCAAGGAACCTTCCAGCAGAAGCGCTCACACGCCTCGGCTGTTCTTTTTTTTTGATCGGCCGCTCCATCTACATATTCGGTGGAAGGTAATGGAACGTCTGTTTGAACGTGAATAGTGTAGTGAAAGGACCGAGTCTACCGTGTTTCAGTTCTAGGCCCAAACACACTGTATATTGTCTGTTCCTCTCAAAGCTGCACCTGGCTTTTCTCAGAAGATCATGCCAGTAGCAAACGTATTCTTCGCACAGTCCAGACCTTGACCCATACTGTACCTGACTCTGAGAAGGCCCTTAAAAGTAGAAAACTCGGCTCATAGCTTCCAAACTTTTAGATAGGAGGGTCTGAATATGGTTGAGTTTATACTTTTCACGTCCTCACAGCAAAGGTAGTTAGGGACAAGTTTTGAGGAGTGTCTCTCATTTCCATTTTTTTCCTGTGCAAGCTTGATCGACATGACCCTTCATTTTCTGTGTGTCTGCTAGACTTTTTGCTCCAAAATCCTAGCGCGCCCTACCACTGGCCGTAGAAACACAAGGAGAGTAACAAGTCATACATCATTCTGCTATTTTTTGCTGACGAAGTGGTTTACTGACGCCAAATTCCAGGATATAGTCATCTCTTTCACATTCATTTTTTTTTTCACAGAGGCCGATTTTCATCTGTTCAAACTTGATTGTGAGCTACTTTGACCTTGCTGTGACTCTGAACTCTGACCTAAGAACCACCCAACACTCAATAGACATATTGCAGTTTTCAGTTTATGTATAAAACCTTTTCTGAATGCATAGAACCCAAAGGCCTACTAAATGACAGCCTGAAGCACAGCATTTTTTCATTTTATCCTAAAACGGTTATCTCTCATATTCACTTCATCTGAATTTTCACTCGCTACTTTCAAGGTCTTGTATCTTAACCCTAGACACCAGCCTACACACGATTTAAAAACAAAACAAAGTACAATGAGCATCATTTTGACCCGTTGAAGAATGATGTGTTATACTGAAGTGGACTTGTTTTCTTACCATTAAAGATTATAAAGCCTGAATTTTATTCAGACGTAATTATTCTGAATTTTGAACTGTTGAGGGTGTGACAAAGCTGAGATCACATTCAATTATATTATCAAGAATTTTGGAAAACCATTAGGATTATAAACCTCAGATTATTTTTCAGTGTATTAATACTGAATTTTGACTGTTGAAAATGAAGATGAAGCTGAGATAATATTCAAATGTACTATTCTGAATATTTTTACGCCAAACAAATAATAAACTGAGATTATATTAAAAATTATGTTATACTGGCCTATTTGATAATTAAGAATATGAAAAAGCTGAGATTGCATTCAAATACATTATTCTGAATTTGACTGTTTGAGGATAACAAAGCATGAGATCATATTCAAGTGTATTATGCTCTGAATTTAACCGTTGAGGATGATAAGCCGGATTATATTCAAATGTATTATACTGAATTTTGATCGTTAAGGATGATAAAGCTGAGATTATATTCAGGTGTATTGTTCTGAATTTTTGACCACTGAAGATGATGAAGCTGAGATTTATATGTTCAGATGTGTTGTGCCGGATTTTGACCGGTATGCATTATAAAGCTAAGATTGTATTCAGATTTATTGTACTGAATTTTGACTGTTATGTATCATAAAGCTAGGTTATATTCAAAGGTTGTGATACTGAATTTTGAACCGCTGGAATCCGAATATGATAAATCACTGAGATTATATTCAGATGTGTTGTACTGGGATTATGTCCGTTGAGGATGATAAAGCTGAGATTATATTCAAATGTATCATTCGAATTATGTCCGTTGAGGACTTGATAAAGCTGATATTATATTTAATGTATCATTCTGAATCTGGACTGTTAAAGATTGTAAAATCAGAGTTACCTTCAAATGAATCATTCTGAGTTTTGACTAGCGAGGACAATGAAGCTTAGATTCCCCCCCCCCCCCATATTCAATGTGATATCATTGAGAGGTTTGACCATTTTCAGGATTATAAACCTGAGATCATATTCCAATGTATTGAAACTGCAATTTTGACAGCTTGAGGATCATAAAGCTGAGATCTTATTCAAAATGTATTATTCTGAACTTTTAAGCGTTAAGGGTTATAAAGCTGAGATTTCCATTCGAATGTATTGTTCTGAATTTTGGACAGTGAAGCTGAGACTTTGTTCAAATGACTATATTCTGAATTTTGACTGTTGAGGATGAAATAGTTGAGATCATATTCAAATGTTTTATACTCATCTCAAACCATCGAGGCTGATGAAGCCGAGATCATATTTAAAATGAATTTTTGATCGTTAGGGATGATAAAGCTGATAGACTATATTCAAAATTCTTTTACTGATCGTATTTCAGATGTACCTTATGAATCAGTGAGTCTTCAGCCCAAGGAAGATCATGGCATAGCGTATCGACTACCAGCAACAGTTGTTCCAAGTTTTGAACTCTAGTGACAGTTCAAACATAAGAGAAGAGCTTCAAATAGTGGTATTAGGTAGGGGTTTAGCGTTAAAATTCCTGAGATGTTAATTCGCTTCTATTGCTTCTTTTAGAGAAGCGCTATGAGACTTGTGGTTATTTATGTGTTGACATTCCTGATAATAAATTTGACTTCTTTTCAAATGTTTTATAGGGAAGCGAGGAAAGCAGTGGTTAGTTATAGTTATAAGATAAACTGTTGTGATAAATTACTTTCTTTTATTGCTCGTTTTCAGAGAATACGAACGTATTGCGCAGTGAGTGATCTCAGCCCAAGGAAATCATGGCATAGCGTCGGCTACAGCAATGTTGTATCCACTTCCCTCTAGTACTGCAAAACAAGGGGTGGTGGGGGTGATCAGAGCTAAACGCTATTGGTGTTAGTTCCTGATGTTAATAACTTCTCTGCTGTTTAGAGAGAAGCGCTAAACGTGTTAGTATGCTGTGGCTGTTTAAATTGCTATTGCTGATTTAGGGAAGCGGGAAATCTCTTATGGTTAAGTTCTGTTCCAGTTATTCCGACTGAGCGACATTGGTAGAAATTTTAGTTTGGCTTGAAAACAATAATTACTTAGGCCGGGGATCGCTATTGCAGTACTGTTAATATGATCAGATAAACTCCGTACATTGCCGAATAGGAAACTTTCTGCTGCTGAACGAGGCGGGAATACCGAGTAAACAGTAATTTTGTTTGAACAAGTGGATCGGTAACTCTTGCCTCCCATAATGAAATAATAACGAGGCTCGTAACAGTAAACAAACGAAAGTGCTGTTCTGCTCCCATAATTGACACCGAATCGCCTAGCAGAAATGACAACGCAACGCAGCACACAGAACAAAGAGACATCCCCACAAAAAAACATGTGTCCAAGATTGCTGATACCGCACACATCTGCACAGCAACAACAACTGGAGATATGAACGAACGCGAATGTTTTTTGTCTATTTCATTTTATTGTCATATTATCTTATAACATATTATTTTTGGAAAAAAAAAAAAAAACCGCAGTAATATAAAATGTCACTTTCTAATAGAAAATAATTCATGGTTATGTATCTGATGCATCTATTAACATACATATAAACATATCAATACATTTCATTCAAGACTGGCACAGCTTTTTATTTTTTTATTTTATTTTTTTTTTTTTTTTCTGCGTGCGCAGGCTGATACTCCTGTGGACACTCCCTGCATCGACAGGGAAGGATTAATTTCATCAGCCCAACAAAGGGAGTGGAGTTTTGTGTGTTTGACCGTTTTTTTTTAACCCCGCCATTAAGGCAGCCATACTCCAGCTTTGGGGAAGGTGCATGCTATGTGTAACGTGTCATCCATACCAACGGCCAAACTGGCCTTCTCTTCCAAAAAGTGGTAATGGGATTTTACGTTGTGTGCAAGATCTTATGCGTGCGATCATACACGGAACCTCGTTTATAGTCCTCATTCGAAGGATTGTATGGGAAATGGAGTCAGAACCAATGTTAACGCGCCGAGAGAAAAATACCCCTGCACAGAACCGGCCTAGCGGCGATTCGAACACGCAACCCCAGGATCACCAAGATTACGAGTCCAGAGCTCTACCTCTGAGCTATTCCGGTCCCCTAAATTTTCTTCTGTTTTTTATCGTGAACACAGTCAAAGAAACACGCGGACAAACTGTAACAAAATACAGATATCCTCGATCCTATGCTGTGTGCAGAGAGACAGCGTGGCTGAGGGAGAAGGCTTTCTATCGGACCTGTACAACCTGGACACCCCAACAACAACACGTGACTGAGGTCAACATGAGAGGGGAGGTGCCAGAGGCCCGATGCTACCACGCCATGACCGCCATCGGCAATACGCTCTACGTCTTTGGCGGCTCCGCGGCGAGTGGTAGGCTGTACGATTTACATGCCTTCAACACCGTCGCTGAAGAATGGCAAATCTTGCCGAGTTCTGCCGACATGGTGGGAAGACGGGGAGCGGGGTTTGGCTGCCGTTGGTACTAACCTTTACGTGGTTGGCGGGTTCACCGGCAAGGAAAATGGATGACGTGCATGAATTCGACACGCAGAGTTCACAGTGGATTCAGATCAACTCCACGCCCTCGCTTCCGCCATCCAGCGTGTTCGGAATGGCCTCCCTTGGCAAGAAACTGATCGTGATTGGTGGGGAGGTCGACCCGTCTTCTTTGGGGCACGCCGGGGCCGGTCAGTTCAGTGACCAGGTGCAGGTGCTGGACACACAGGACCCAGGGAGCGGCTGGCGGAAAGTGGTGCCTGGAGGACAGGTCACTATGACCCCAAGAGGATGGTTCGCCGCTTCCGCCTTCAGCGAGAAATCGGTCATCCTGTTCGGGGGGAAGTCCGTGGATACGTCTTCCCCTGAATGACACTTTCCCTCTTGGAGCAGGAGTCTGCATAGGTAGCTCAGTGGCCCAGCGTTGGAAAGGTCAAGTTCCCCATGAGGATCAGTTGATTTGAGACTATCAGCTGTTTAGGCCATTTGTTCTCCCTTCTCTCCACCTCCTGCTCTTTGACCCATCAACCCATGCACAAGTGCTATCGTGGACAGCTTGAAGAATCCGTTTTAAATACTATTTTCAGTCGCGTTCCGCATCAGGGACAGCTTTCTTGGCTTTGTTGGTGGTAGACTATGGTGATAACACATACGCGCGCGCGCCTCGCGCGCGCACTTACACACACACACACATACACACGCACGCACACACGCGTGCGCACGCTCACCACACATACACATGAGCACACGCGCACGCACGTGTACACGAATGCACGCACGCACACACATACACAAACACGCGCAAGCACACACACACACCTGCACACGCAGACACACACATGCGCGCACATACTCGCACATGTCTGCGCTGCCAAGCTTTTGTAGCTTCTGAACACCTTACACAAATTCAGCTTTGAGCTTTATGTTGGGGCCGTCAGAAATAAAATACCTGCATGCTACGGTTGTGTGTGTGTGTGTGTGTGTGTGTGTGTGTGTGTGTGTGCGTGCGTGCGTGTGTGCGTGTGCCAGCGCGCGCGCGTACCTGTTTCAAAGCGCGCGCGCGCAAAACCTGTTTAAAAGCAGTGCGCGCGTGAGATGTGTGTGTGTGTGTGTGTGTGTGTGTGTGTGCGCGCGCGCGCGTGCGCAAGCGTGCGTAAACCGACTAACTGACTTACAGGCTGGCCTCGCTTCTCTTCCCAGTCTCCAAACGAGCCCACAGGTAACAAATGATGATGATCTGATCACACCCAAGGAATGTTGTTAATCTCCCTCGCCGTTTCACGGCGGTGACAAGCCCCGACGGTGAGCCGTGTTTTCCCGCCATGTGGGGTCACCGCGGAGGTCACTCGCCCTGGGTCAAGGTCACAGTAACATGACTTGACACAGTGACAGACTCTGTCAACATTTGAATAGGATGTGTCATGTGACACTTATAGTATTTTGGTCGTGTTCTCATGAATATTGAAAAAAAATGTATATATGTAAGTACACAAAAGCGTGGTGCAGGTTATGCATCTTAGGCCAATTTTTACTTTGCGTTTTGTTTTGTGTGCTGTATTTTCGGTCTGTTTTAAGTTTGCGTTGTAGTATGTTTCAGTCACCTTAATATTGCTTTTGCACATCCCACATCGCTCGAACAACAATAACGAAGAGAATACAGACAACACCACCATTACCAACAACAACTAAATATGCACTTTAAATACATTGTATTCAAAATAAACATATAATTTTGTATGAATAAGTGCAAATGGTGGATGTAAGCGCATTGAGTTGTATAACAAGAAATGCGCTATATAAGTATATACATTATTATTATTATTATTAATTTTCCTGTGCCCATATAGATGGGAATTAAACGCACACACACACACACACACACACACACACACACACACACACACACACACACACAGAGTGAGAGAGAGAGAGAACAATGATGATTTTGGTTCATGTGTTGGACATACGGTGAAAGGGAGACAACTTACTAGATTTATCGAAACGTTTGCACTTTTTTGTATCTGTTAACAGTTCTTCGAAGATTCAGTGCATAGAGACGTGTGGCTAGGTTATCCCTGTTTTGAAAGACATAGATGCCGGACTTCGAGTGTCTTTTGCGTCTGTCTGTCTGTCTGTCTCTCCCTCCCTCCCTTCCTCTCTCTCTCTCTCTCTCGAGTGAGTGAGTGATGAGTGAGTGAGTGAGTGTGTGTGTGTGTTGTGTGTGTGTGTGTGTGTGTGTGTGTGTGTGTGTGGTGTTTTTTTGATCGAGTTGTCAATAGAATTACAGGTATCTGCGGTATTTGCCAGAATTCTTGACCACATGTCCATGTTTCGGTTTTTCGCTAATAGTAAACTGTAAACAATGATTTCCCTGCTAATTATTTTTTTTTTTTCTTTCATACCAATAAAAACAAGGTTTACCTGTATATGTAACTGTTTGTCTTTAATTAAAAATTTTCTTTTGATACCAATTAAAACAAGGTTACCTGTATATGTAACTGTTTCATGTATGGAGAGAGAGAGAGAGAGAGAGAGAGAGAGAGAGAGAGAGAGAGAGCGAAGGCTGTCTTGAATTAATGTTAATTTGTTTTAGTTCTTTTCTCCAGTTTGTTGTTTGTTGAGGGCATATGTCATGTAGGGCCTACAGGATGTATGGGTAGGCTTGGATCATCCTTTGGGGGGGATGTCTTCTGTTTGTTCTGCGTGCTCTGTGCTGGTATTTCTGCTAGGCGATTTGGTGTCGTAAGAACATTCGTTTGGAGTTTATAGAAGTTAACACTGAAGAAAAGGCTTGGTATTTGTAAAAAACTGAAATCAAAAACCAACCACAAACAAAAACCTCAGAATGTACCTGATGGATCAGCAGGTTTTTATTCGTCTTTAAAAGTAATCTTTATATATATATATATATATATATATATATATATATATATTTTTTTTTTTAACAGCGCACTTATGTAGCGTGTTTCTGTGTGTTCTGACTCAGAGTCTAATGAAATTTATCAGAGGGAAATTTTTGGCCAGCTACTGCTGGTCCTCATCAGCCCAGACTGACTGGTAGGCAGCCCATTGGGTGTGAATAAGAATGCTGATTGTGAAGCACCAACATCCACCATAACGA
>JADBJO010018271.1:27500-35702 GCA_016801955.1 Conus betulinus | reverse complement strand
GAGAACAAGCGAAGAGAAGAGGAGAGACAGCGACGAGATGGGAGAGAAAACGCGCAGAGATGAGACAGGAGAGAGACAGAGGGAGAGAGAGAGGAGGAGAAACGCGCAGATGAGGAGACAGACGAGAGAGGAGAGAAACGCGCAGAGAGAGACAGAGAGAGAGAGGAGAGACGCCATGAGAGAGCCAGCGTATAGAGTGAGAGACACGATAATTGGGAGGGGGGGGGGGGGGTTGGTGGGGGGGGGAGGGGAGGGGGGGGGGGGGGGGAGAGGGAGGGGGGGGGGGGGGGGGCGGGGGGGGAGGGGGGGTAGAGGGAGGGGGGGCCGGGGGGGGGATTGGGGGCGCGGTGATCTGGGTGGTGGGGGGGGGGGTGTTGGGGGGGGGGGCAAGCCAGGCAGGTAGACAGACGGAGTAGACACACGGAGGTCCAGCGTGACCTGTACCCAATCAGCCCAAGGCGCGAAAGTTCATTCACACATTTCACTGAACCGATCCACGCTGACAAGAGTAAGTGGGTAGCCCGTCCCGGAGCACGCGCGCCCCGTGTGTTACGCCGACCTGGGTACGCACTCAGTGCCGGTGTAGGGGTCAGCAATAGTCCGCCCCCCCCCCCCCCAACTCCGCCACCAACTCCGCCACACCTCAATGTATCCCCCCCCCCACTTCTCCCCCCTCCCCTCTAGGCGTCGCTCAAAATGAGGGAGTGAAACTTTATGATGGCTCCGGTCAAAAGGTCGTTACTATTTTTTATGCAGGAGGGAGGGGGGGGGGGGGGGGGGGGGAGGGGGGGGCGATGACGGCTGAAAAAAAAAAATTAATTCCATCCGGACTGTAAGCACCCGAAGACATTTTTTTTTTTTTTTTACTTTCTACTTTTCAAAGCGGGATAACTACAGACAGAAACTGAAACCAGAAACCAAAAAAAAATGAATTACAGCGCTGCTAATTGAAGCAACAACAACAACAACAACAACAAACAACAACAACAACACACACACACACACACACACACACACACACACGCACACAGACACACACAACACACACACGCACACACACATACACACGCCGCGCGCGCGCGCGCACACACCACACACAACACACACACACACACACACACACACGCACACACACACACACACGCACGCACGCACGCACGCACACACACACACACACACACACACACACACACACACACACACACACACACACGCACACAGACCACACGCACACACACATACACACACACATACACACACGCGCGCGCGCGCGCGCGCGCACACACACACACACACACACACACACACACGCACACACACACACGCACGCACGCACGCACGCACGCACGCACACACACACACACACACACACACAACACACACACACACACACACACACACAACACACACACACACACGCACACACACACACACACGCACCACATACACACACACAACCATACACACGCGCGCGCGCGCGCGCGCGCGCACACACACGCACACACAATGCGTTGTGATATATCGATTCTTCTTCAGGCGGGACAGATAACACTGAAAACTAATGGCTGCATCACCGTTTGGCAGCAACCGGCTCCTACCCAGAGCTGATTTTTGTCACTGCTCGGTTGGGAAGACTGGCACCAACACGGTCGAGTTTCCATCCATTTTAAACAGTACACAAGTAGGATAACTTTTGCTCCCATAAGAAAACCTAACACAGAGTAACCTTTTATTCAAGACTGGCACAGCCTTTTTGAACTTGAATAAAAGCGCAGGCCAATAACTATGAAGACAACTTTGAGTTTGAGGATGTTGGCCCGCGCTTGCTCCCCCACTCCCCCCCCGCCCTCCCCCCGCCGCCCCCCCGTCCCCCCCCCCCCCCCCCCCCCCCCCCCCCCCCCCCCCGCCCACTTTTTGTCCCCCCCCCTTTTTGCTGACTTGCACCACAAGTCCAGTTCCAGTCCATTTAACCAAAGTTACCCCCCCCTCCCCCGCCCCCCCCCCATAAGAAAACCCCCCCCTAACAGTTTAACCCCCCACTTGTTCCCTGGCCCCCCCTTCCCCCTCCCCCCCCCCCCCCCCCCCCCCCCCCCCCCCCCCCCCCCCCCCCCCCCCCCCCCCCCCCCCCCCCCCCCCCCCCCACCCCCCCCCCACACCCCCCCCCCCCCCGCCCACCGCCCCCTATTAGATTGTTCGTCTTTGTTTTTGTACCAGTCTTGAATAAAAGTTACTCTGTGTTAGGTTTTCTTACGGGAGCAAAAGTTACCCTACTTGTTTACTGTTTACTGTTCCCTGCCTCACTTCTTTCTCGATTTCATCCATTTTAGTAGATGCGTCCTGACAGTGTCGCTCAATTTTTTCTCTCCAAGACTGCAGTTGCATGTATTTCTCGGGGGCCTGGTTGACACGGTTACATATCATAGAAAGAAACCAGGAGCACAGCCCTGTCATGTAGACCTGGACCACAATGGGACGCCAGAGCATCATCCCCGTCGTCTTCATCCTCATGGACCAAATTGAAAACAAAAGTTTTGAGTTTCTGTGGCACTTCATACTTGCTCGCGTGGTGACCCCAGTTTCGTATTTTTCCCCATCACGTAGGTGCCCGATGAGAGTTCTTGCCAGAGTCATCATTATGGGCAAGGTCTTGGGAACTATTGTTTAATGTTTCAGACGTGGTGGCGCCCCCTCGGGGAGGTGGAGGAGAGGCGGGAGTGGATTGGGGGTGGGGATGGGAGGCTGGTTCTTCGTCATTGTTGTCAGTGGGAGGTTTAGTTGGTGGCGTCTTGCGTCTCTTGGACCACAACAAACCACAGTCAGCCCTACTGAAGTGACACGTCTCTTGGACCACAACAAACCACAGTCAGCCCCATTGAAGTGACACGTCTCTGGGATCACAACAGGCCACAGTCAGCCCCATTGAAGTGACACGTCTCTGGGATCACAACAAACCACATTTAACCCACTGAAGTGACACGTCTCTTGGATCACAACAAACCACATTTAACCCACTGAAGTGACACGTCTCTTGGATCACAACAAACCACATTTAACCCACTGAAGTGACACGTCTCTTGGATCACAACAAACCACATTTAACCCACTGAAGTGACACGTCTCTTGGACCACAACAAACCACATTTAACCCACTGAAGTGACACGTCCCTTGGATCACAGCAAACCACATTTAACCCACTGAAGTGACGCGTCTCTTGGACCACAACAAGCTACAGTCAGCCCCATTGAAGTGATCCGGTCGCTGTGCAGTTTCTCCTCTAATGGGTTGCCGTGTGTGAAGACCTGATAGTGACCGCTCCCTGAGGAATGCCGTGCTGGGGTTGTAACTAGATGGGCGTGGGTGTTGGCACTCTGTGTGTGTGTGTGTGTGTGGTGTGTGTGTGTGTGTGTGTGTGTGTGTGTGGATTCAGAATGAGTGTGTCGTGGAATTAAAGCCACGGAGGTGGGGGAGAGGAGGGGGAAGGGGAAGCGGGGGGGGGGGGGGGGGGGGGGGGGGGGGGGGGGGAAGAAGCACTGAAGAGGAAACAAATGAAAAAATAGATATCGATCGATCGATCGATCGGTAGATCGATGGATCTATTTATCTGCCAGTCTGTCTATCTATCTATCTATCTCTATATATATATATATATATATACAATGTGTGTGTGTGTGTGTGTGTGTGTGTGTGTGTGTGTGTGTGTGTGTGTGTGTGTGTGTGTGTACGCCAACATCAATCAGGCCTGAGGGATGCAGGCACCTGCAGTTACTAAAAGTGGTCAGGAAATGTGAGCAACGCTGTTAGGGGCGGTACCCATTAACGAGGATGAACATCGATCTTGCAGCTCCAGTCGACATCCAAGGAACACAATGTTCTGGTCCGCAGCCGGCATGGTGGAGGACAGGAGGGGGGGGGGGGGGGGGGGGGGGGGGGGGGAGGTGTGGCGGAAGGGGGGAGAGGTGTAAGGAGGTAGGCAACTTTGATAACGGTTCAACAGCCCAGGTTTGTTATTGATGAAGGTCAACGTGTTCATCTGTGTTAAAGGTCAGAGTCAGTATAGGGTCAACATTCATCTTTCGCCTCAGGAACAAACCACCCGTCATCCTTTCGTCGCCCATGAGACTCAAGATTCATTTTATCATTTGTTCATTTTTAATCTTTTTTTTTTTTTTTTTTTTCAAAGCGCCAGTTGTTTGTTGTTTTTCAGGCCACACTTTTCAAAGGTGCGTATCGCCACCTCTTCTTGAACCATTGAACGCTACGTTGAGAGAACTGCAGGAAAATGATGGTAGTGGTTGAACCCGTCAGGGAGGTCGGAACAGCTCAGTTGGTAGAGCGCCCGGACTCGTGATCCTGGGGTTGCGGGTTCGAATTTCGGTACAGGGGGATTATTCCCTCGGAGTTAACATTGGTTCTGTCTCCATTCCCCATACACAGTCCTTCGAATGAGACTATAAACGGAGGTTCCGTGTGTGAACGCGCGCACAATATCTTGCACACACGTAAAATCCCATCACCAACTTTCGGATGAGAAGGCCAGTTTGGCCGTTGGTATGGATGACACGTTACACATAGCATGCATCTTCCCCGATGATGGAGTATGGCTGCCTTAATGGCGGGATAAAAAAAGGTCATACACACAAAAACTCCACTGCCTGTCTATACAGGCAAAGTCCGCAGGAGTGTCAGCCTGCGTACGCAGAAAGAAAGAAAGAAAGAAACCCGTCACAGATTTTCCAGGATGTTATATTTTCATTATTATGAATACTTCTACAGCGCCTATCCTCAGCTAGAGACCAAGCTGTAAGCGCTTTACACAATCCACACTGGTTTACACGACGGGTTGCCCACCTGGGTAGTGCCGACTGAAGATCTGCCAGCTGGCGCTTCATTCAGTGGTTTCCCGTATCATCCGGTCCGTATCGTTTAATATTGTTCTCTCAATTTCATTCTTTCCATTTCTCACGCAGGGTGCATGCTATGTGTAACGTGTCATCCATACCAACGGTCAAACCTGCCTTTTCTTCTGGAAGTTGGTGATGGGATTTTACGTGTGTGCAAGATGTCATGCGTGCGTTCACACGCGGAGCCTCGGTTTATAGTCTCATTCGAAGGGCTGTGTGGGAAATGGATTCAGAACCAATGTTAACTCCGAGGGAAAAATCCCCCCCTGTACCGAAACGGCCCGGCGGAGATTCGAACCCGCAACTCTCCAGGATCACCAAGATTACGAGTCCCGGCGCTCTACCACTGAGCTATTCCGGCCCCTGCTAAATCTTGACATGGCGGCCCAGAAATCGACCTTCGATGCTGACTGTTGCTGTGGCATTTGTTGTTGTTTCTGCTACTTTCAACGTCGAAAAGGTCGAAAGAAAAAGAAGAAAGAAGAAGAAGAAGAAGAAGAAAGAAGAAGAAACAAGTTGGCCATTATGTCTTTCTAAAAGCCGCTCATGGAAAGCAAGCCGCATTTGCGGGGACATTGCTAGACTTGTCACCATTTCATTGTGAACGTTATAGATGTATTTGTGCCTTTTGCGTTCGTCTTTGACATTTTGTTTCACAAGTGTTCATGTTACATTGAAATGTTGTTGATGATTTTTTTTTTTTTTTTTTTTTTTTTTTTTTTCCATTTTCCATTTCATCTATTTATTTATGTGTTATGTATGAAGTATGTATTCATGTATTTATTTTGTCACATTGTTAAGTCGTTGATGTTTGTTATTATTTATTTGTGTATTTATTTGCTTATTTATTTATTTATTTATTTTATTTGCTTATTTATTTATTTATTTATTCATTCATTCATTCATTCATTCATTCATTCATTCATTCATTTATTTATTTATTTATTTATTTATTTATTATTTTGAGTGTTGAGTTCAACGAGATGACAGCTTTGATGTGACCCTTTGATACCGGCTCGGCCATAAGCAACATGAATTGATTTGACTAAGATTTATCTATTCATTATCATCATGTTCATCAATGGTGATGGTAGCCTCTGCTCTAAATGTTGGTGTGCTTGTACCTTACAAGGGGCCTCTAGCTTTGCGTCAAATACACCTCTGTTCTGTTCAACAGAGTGATTTTAATTAAGACACAGTATACAGCAGAGTGATTTTAATTAAACAATGCACAACAGAGTGATTAAAAAAAAAAAATTCAATACGCAACATACAACAAACTGATTTTAATTAGTGTATGATACACCACAGAGTGATTTGATTTGATACGCTTGACACAACGAAATTATTTTATTTCATGCACACTACACAACAGAATGATTTCACTAAATAAGCAATACACAACAAAGCGTTTTGCGATCAATAGCTCTTCCTCAGGCTCACAAGAAGTGTGTGTGTGTGTGTGTGTGTGTGTGTGTGTGTGTGTGTGTGTGTGTGTGTGTGTGTGTGTGTGTGTGTGTGTGTGTGTGTGTGTGGTGAGGGAGAGAGAGAGGGAGAGAGAGAGGGGGGGGGGTGGGGGCTTACACTGATAATGACACTGACACTGACATGTTTTTGTTGGCATTTGCTTTTTACGGTCCCAGTGCCAAGGACGACAATTCATAAGGTAATAGCGACGAGTAGAAAAATAAAGGTAAGGTAAGGTAATGTTGCATAGAGCGCAGCCATATCACTCCACACACACACACACACACACACACACACACACACACACACACACACACACACACACACACACATATATATATATATATATATATATATATATATATATATATATATATATATTCCCATTTATTTCATTTTCAATTTTTTTTCCTCTCAATTTCAAATCTTTGTCAAGTCATTTACTATAATGATGGAAGAATTGTTAACCTGCACTTGTTTTTCCCCCCCACTACTTAATTGTTCAGCATTATATACATATACATATATATATATATATATATATATATATATATATATATATATATATATATATATATATATATATACATATATATCTTCACACACACACACACGCGCGCACGCGCACGCAAAACGCACAAACACACATTCAGAAAAAGAAAGAGACTATCTATCTATCTATCTATCTATGCATCTGTGTATGTATGCATCTATCTATTACCTACATGTATACAGGCATACACACACTCACACACACATACATACATGCATATCAGTTACTTTAATGCATTAACTTATCAAATCAACAACAATGCACAGTAGTCCAGATTGCAGGCGCATCGATAAAGGCTATCTTTCACATACATCTCTCTCTCTCTCTCTCTCTCTCTCTATCTCTCTCTCTCTCTCTCTCTCTCTCTCTTTACTATTCCCCCTCTTCTCTCTCTCTGTCCCCAAGTCCTTCTTTCTCTCTCCGGCTGGCTCCAATTCTTTGTCTGTCAGTGCTTTAGTCAGCTTTATACATCTAATACTATTTAAAGTACAGTTTGAAAGTCAACATCTGTCAGTTTCAAGGCTGGTTCATGAGGTGATTCCACCTTGACCAAACACGCCTAGACCCAATCATGACAGACATGCTCAAGTATTTTGCGATTTGTTTAAATTTGGCTATGGGCAGTCCTAACTTCGAAAGTCCTGAAGCCACTCTTTTATGAACCATGCCTAGTGAACCTATCACTAAAACAAGCACTTTCGTGCTAAATCCGGCATCACTAACAGCATAGCAAAGAGGCAAGAACTTTTGAAATAATATGCTCTCATAGCATGTTTGTATGAATGTGTCAAATAGGTTTGAAACCTCGATGACGAATGCCACCGAGTTTCGATGGTCGATGAAGCACAAATCAGGTTTCAGCCTTGGTAGATCTTCAACACCGTTTATAGAGACGGCCTATTTTGAAAAAAAAAAAAAAAAAAAAAAAAAAAACATCCACAAAATCCGTCACAATGCATTTCTGTATTTCTGCATTTGAACGCATCTGTCGTGTTTTTTTGCGTGTAAAGGCCCCTCAGTCGACGACATCCATTCAAGGCATGGGAAGGTTTGTCAGAACGAAACCCGCACAAAGCACACTCTCTCCGGTAAGTATCAGGATAGTAGATGTTGTCACTGCATTGGTCTCCAGCAGCTGTAGACGTCCCTTGCTGATGAACCTGGTTACTTGGTCATTGATGTTGGTGTTGGTGAGGTGTCCTATGGAGTGGGTCACTGCCGCATCCGGAACTGCATCCCGGGTGGTTCTCCCTTGTTGTTGCAGCTGCCGAAAATGGTGT
>JADBJO010018271.1:0-15000 GCA_016801955.1 Conus betulinus | reverse complement strand
AAACGGGCATTATTCATGACCCATAATGAAGATAACTGCTAATTTCACAAAGATCGACCAAGTACGTTCTGAGATATTTCCATAAAGAAGAAAAAAACCGTTACAGGCCGTTACAGCCGTTAGTAACGGCTATAACGGGGCAAACTAAAACATCAGGCATCACTATGACCCATAATGAACGTACCTGCTGCTCATATACCGTTACAGCCATTAGTAACGGTTACAACGGTATAAACTAGAATATCGGGCATTTAATCGTGACCCATAATAAACATGCTTACAAATTTTAGAAAGATCAGCCAAGTGCTTTCTGAGATATTCCATAAAGAAGAAAAAAACCGTTACAGGCCGTTACAGCCGTTAGTAACGGCTATAACGAGGTAAACTAAAACATAGGGCAATCATCCGTGACCCATAATGAACGTACCTGCTCATTTTTACAAAGACCGGCCACATACTTTCTTTCTGAGATATTCCAATAAAGAAGACAAAAACCGTTACAGGGCTTACAGCCGTTAGTCACGGCTATAGTGGTAAGCTAAAACATCGGCGGGCATCATCTGTGGCCCATAATGAACAAGAAGATCGGCCTAGTAGTATTGTCTGGAGCGAGTGGAACACATTTTGACCACACGACATCACACAGACGCACAGACAGACACACACACAGACAGCATTTTTATTCGTTCCCCATTCTCGGTAAAGTACACCCTGTTCTATAAGAACTGGAGTACACAAAAGAAACAAACAAACAAACAAACAAAAAAAGTGATTTTCCATCGTACTTTCACTTTAGTTTTCTTTTTTTTTTTTTTTCTTTTTTGCACTCCAGTTCTTATAGAAACAGGGAGTACTTTGAAAATTGATATAACCCTCGACTGGATCTTTTTTCAGAACAACTACATAACTTGAAGCTTGGTGTAAAGACCCAAACAAAAGGTAAAGACGGGGGGGGTGGTGGGGGGGGGGGGGGGGGGGGTGGGGTGTCAAAAAGAAAACAAAAACAATACACAACGTTTAGACTCTTAGAGTCTTTTTCAAGTGACTTGAAACTGAGTACCCACCACACCAGCACACGCAAATTTTGCTGTGTTAATGGCGTAAAATACGGGGAGACGCAGATAAACAAAAAAGACGTCACAATCAAGTTTGAAAGTGACAAGAACTCAAAAACACACACCACTACACACACCACCCACACACACACACAAATAAAAGAAAAAAATAAAATAAGGAGGCTGGGTAGATACAGGCTAAGAAAGATGAGTGAAATAGGAAATCAGAGGGAAATCTGGGTTTGAAAGTAGATGGTTGTTGTTGGTAAAGGGGGCAGAAAGAGGGAGGACGGAGTGAGGAGGGGAGGGGGAGAGGGAAAAAGAACACACAACACACACACAAACACCACACACACACACACCACCATCATGTGCGCGCACTCCCCAACCTCCCAGCATCACCCACACCCCACCAGTTCAGGTTAGCCAACACACGCGGAAGACCTCACCTCTACTGCAAGGGCGTAGCGCTGCTTGATCAAACCCCAGATCCCTGCCAGATCACACACCAGATCAAACCAGGTTCAAACCAAACCTGTTCAAAAATACGCAGTTCAAACTGGTCCAACCAGTTCAAACCCATTACAAACCCAGTTTCAAACTGGTCCCTGTTTAAAAAAATCATTCCGTTCAAACACCAGATCAGATCAAGCCGGTTCAAACCAGTCAAACATTTTGACTGGTTCAACTACCAGATCAAACCGGTTCAAACCTGTTCAAACCCAGTTCAGAACCTGGTTCAAACCCAGTTCAAACCGGGTTCAAACCAGTATCAACATGGTCCCAACCGTGTTTAAACCAGATCAAACCTCACTCCTTCCCCTTGTGTGTGTGTGTGTGTGTGTGTGTGGTTGTGTTTTGAGTTCTTGTCACTTCACATTTGTTGAAGGCAATTCCTATGGCTGCACATGCAGAAGTCTCTACTGAAAGGGCACCAGTTCAACCAGATCAAACCAGTTCAAACTAGATCAATGAGCCAGATCAGGCCAGATCAAACTAGTTAAACCACATCACACAGGACCAGACTCAAACCAGATAAACTGGTATGATCTGGTTTGATCAAGCAGCGCTACGCCCTGGGCAGTAGAGACTTCTGCGTGTGTGGGGCTGAACTAGGTCTGATCTGGTTGTGGTGTCTGGGTTGAGGTGGTTTTGAACTGTTTGAACTGTTTTGAACTGGTTTGAGCCGCGGTTTTGAACTGGTTTGATCTGGTTTTAAAACCGGTTTGAACCAGTTTGTACTGGGTTGAAACTGGTTTGAACCGGTTTGAACTGGTTTGAACAGGTTTGAACTGGTTTGAACTGGTTTGACCTGGTTTGAACCTGATCGGGTGATCTGATTTCTGGTTTGAACTGGTTTGAATTCTGGGGTTTGAACCTGGTTTGAACTGGGGTTTAAAACAGGTTTGAACAGGTTTGTAATGGTTTGAACCATGGGTTTTGGACCCTAACGAGTTTGAAACTAGTTTGAAACCAGTTTGAACAGGTTTGAACTAACTGGTTTGATCTGGCATGATCTGGTTTGATCAAGCAGCGCTACGCCCTTGGCAGTAGAGGTGAGTTCTTCCGCGTGTGTGGGCTGAACTGTGGGGTGGGTGATGCCCTGCCCGGGAGGTTGGGGAGCACGCACAGATGTGTGTGTGTTGTGTGTGTGTCTCAGTTCTCCTCCCCCTTCCCCCGTCCTCCCCCCCTCCCCCTCCCATCATGCCCGCCCCTCCCTCCCAACAACAATCATCTACTTGTCAAACCCGCAGTTTCCTCTGATTTCTATTCACAATCACCTTTCTTAGCCTGTGTCTGCCCAGCCTCTCTTTCCCCTTGTGTGTGTAGTGTGTGTGTGTGTGTGTTTTGAGTTCTTGGTCACTTTCAAATTTGTCGAAAGCAATTTCTATGGCCGTTGGAGATCCCCCTCTTTTTTCTTTTTTTTTGTTGAAAAAAAATGTTCGCGGTTGTGCATGTATATAGTCATATATATGCCTAGACACCCTAAGGTATGGCATATCTTTATGAGTTGTAAACGGGGCTCCTCCGCCCCTTCTCCCCCCCTTCTCCACTCTCTCTCCCTCATGCCTCTCTATAAATGGTAGGTGTGTGGTGTGTGTGTGTGGGGATGCTGGGAGGGTGGGAGCGCGCGCACATGTGTGTGTGTGTGTGTGTGTGTGTGTGTGTGTTTCTTCTCCTCCCCTTCCCCTCCTTCTCCCCTCTCCCCTTTGCCCCTTTTGGCCCCCTCCCTCCCAACAACAACCATCTACTTTCAAACCCAGATTTCCTCTGATTTCTATTCACTCAACACTTTCTTCACCCTGTGTCTACCCAGCCTCCTTCCCTGTGTGTGTGTGTGTGTGTGTGTGTGTGTTGAGTTCTTGTTCACTTCAAAATTTATTGTGATGTCTTTTTTGTTTATCTGCGTCTCCCGGTGCTCGTAGGTGGTCTTTCCGGAAAATAGGTCCTCAGTTTCATGTCACTGAAGAAGACTCTAAGAGGTCGAGGAACACACACACACACAACACACACCTGAATCAGACACAGAGAGTTGTCAGGTCACTGACAGCAATCGCTGGTGAGCAGTACATTGCCTGCCCTACTTTCATTCATGCCCCCAGACGAGGGATTAGCGGAAAAGAGATTCCCGTTGGGTCCCCTTGGCTCTGAGTTCAAACACCCCCTCCTCTTGATAAGATGATGAACGGTGATGATGAGGATAATAGATGCTGACCAACATCCTCTCACGATCCTCGGTCGCCATGTGTACTGAGGCCGCGGCGCTTCTAGTTGCTATGACTGCACGTGCTCACGCGTGCTTGTGTGACGGCTGGGATGCCGGAAACGGATATGCACGATAGTGTTACGCGTCACGCGATGGTCCATGGACTCAAGTTTGTGCTGTCATCTACTATCGATTCTGTGTCTCTGTCTCTCTCATCTCTCTCTATCTCTGTATCTCTGTGCTGTCTGTCTCTTCTCCTGTCTTCCTCTGCTCCGGCTCTCTGTCCTCATCCACACAGCCGGTCCAATACAGATAGAGACGAGAGAGAGAGTAGAGAAAAATGAGATAGAGGGAAGATAGAGAGGAGTGAAAGTAGAGTATTTGCGGGATGGGGGGGGGGTGGGCTGTCAGTATTTCACACAGCACACGACACCTACACACACACGACACACACACACGACACACACACACACACATTCCGACGGTACCATACAACACACGTAAATAAACAAACAAACCAATGTATGAACTACTGTGTGGAAGCAAACTGTACAAATAAGTGTCATGTTTTTGTGGGTAGGGACAACACAATATTTTCCTTTATTGTTAGAATTTGTTAAATAACTTTCGTCTCCCCCACGCTGATGATAGTAACGCTGTTCCGCTAGTTCAATACTTTTTTTTTTTTCACACGACACAATCAGCAAAAAAAAAATCATGGGAAGTAACTCCTTCAGATTCTGTTTCCACTCTAATCACTCACCCCCCTGTATCGTGAGTGAAAATGAAAAAAAAAAAACAAATCGTCCTCAGATACTCCAGATTCAAACGGCTGACTCTTCAAGAAACTATAATTGGCGCAAGCTTTTCGCTGTTCACACCAACCCGGATCCAGTTTCCTTTTTGCTTTACGTTTTAGATTTTTTATCGCTCAACCAATTTGTTACGCGGTTGTTATTACCTCCAGTGGGGAATTTTTTTCCATCCTAGGGAGCCTCTAAACCAACATCAGACACATCCTTTTTCATTTTCCAAAATGTTCAAGTGCAGGGGTCAGTTCATTAGTCACTACCCCCCGTCCACCAGTGACGTAGCGTATGTCACAGGGCAAAACCCTGCGATTCCCGGCTGCTTTCGCGTCTCCTGTGGCCTGCAGAGCTACAGAGGAAGAAGGGACGTAACTGTTGTCTAGACTGGCTCATACGATTCCTAAGACGGCCGTGTTTATTTCCCTTCCTCTTCTCCTGAAGTCAACAAACTTTCGTGTCTGTCATTATGCTAACGTTTAAAAGTGTTCTTCATAATGAACGTTCTGTCTGTCTTCACCCTGAAACGCCAATGAAACTATAGGACTTGGGATGGAGGTAAAAAGATTATACGGGCCGTAAGGACGTGGGGTGGGTAGGAATTGTGTGAGTTGACACGTGTAAATGCGCTACTGCTACTAGAGTATTCTGAAGAGAAGATCGAAGAGAAGAGTAGAGATCAGAAGAGAAGAGTAGAGAGACAAAGACAGAGAGAGGAGAGTTGAGAGAGAGAGAGAGAATTAAAAATGCGCTTACCCTTTTCTGCGAAAAAAATGGGCCCTGGCATTGACGCGCGGAAGTATCAAAGCTGGGGCGAAAATGCTGGCATCGAAAGTAAGAAAGCGAAAGTTTGGCGGGTTCCAACAAGGCTGGCAGGGCGAGAGCATACAAGCGGGCGACCGGTATTGTTGCGGCGAAAGGTACAAACCGGTAGAAAATTGCAAAGTGGGCAAGAGTATTGCCGCGCAAAAGTACGAGCGGCGAAGAATATTGTGCAGCAAAAGTAGGGGGATGTGCTGGACCCAGATCTCGAATTACTTTTGTACCAAAAGATCATCCCATCCTACATGATTTTAAAATCTCATGTCAGATTTCTCCCCTTATGATATTGATTTTCTGTAGGCCTCTAGCCACGATTCTCACGAATATTCAACACACTAACACAGTCATACAACTTTTCTTCCATGAATGTATATGGTTTATCTATGGGTTCCAAGTGGTGCACAATTTCTCAACTATATTCACCTCAGATCAATTTCTCCTTCTCGGGCGGGCATTTATGCATATGTTTCTTCTACCAGGCTATTCACACATGCTCAAACGATGTTTTGTGTGACGTCCAGTTTCTGATAGCGCTTTTCCCTACGCACGGCCTGCCAAGGGTAGGTAATATTATTGGTCGTGTTGCTATGATATTTTAGTCTCTGGATTATACAACAGTGTTGTGTGTGTGTGTGTGTGTTGTTTGTTTGGATGTGTGTGTGTGTGTGTGTGAGTGTGTGTGTGTGTAGCGTGCGTGAGTGCGTGCGTGTGGCTTTGTGCGGTCGTGGGTGTTGTGTGAAGTTGTCACAAAATGTACGGGGTCTGTGTTTCCACAGCCTCAACGTGAGGTGGTTGTGAACTCATACAGCGATGAGGCTGGATAAGAGAGATGAGGATGGAGAGTGGAGGGGGGCGACGGTCGAGACGTTTAGAGAGAGAAGAGAGAGAGAGACAGACTCAGAGAGAGAGAGAGAAGAGGAGGAGGAGAAGGAGAACAGAGAGGGACAGAGGAGACAGACACAGACAGCCAATAACAGAAATACGAGAGACAGACAGACTTAGACAGAGACCGACAAGGAGGCTGACAGACAGCAGAAGACCAGCAGACAAGGAGTAACAAGAACAGACAGACACATAGAAGGACATACCAGACAGACATACCGACACACAGAATAGACAAAGACTAGCCAAGACAAACCGCAAGACAGAACATCTTCACGATGCCCCTTACTCGTCACTGATGCCATATTGGCTCAGAGCTTGAAACGCCCCACGCCCCCCCATCCACCCCCCTCCACCCCCAACCACCCATCCAACACAAATCCCCACACACACACAAAAACACACACACACACACACACACACACTTACCACACACAACACACCACACACACACACACACACACACAAACACCCACACACACACAAACACACCAAACCTCACACACAACTCAGACATCCCCCTAACCGTCAAACTCGTCTTCTCCATCACACATGAAAAAAACAGACGCACATAACCCTCCCCTTTGTACCAAAAAAAAAAAATCTGCCTCTCCGCCATACCTCCAGCCACTGCTTCTTCATCATACGTTCCGGGCATGAAAGCCACTGGGCAGTGCCCTGGAGTGGTTTTGTTAACCCTCTGACAGCTGCTGAGAGAGTTATCCTATGTTCAGTGAAGAGACTGTCTTCCTACTGGTGCTATACACAAACAGCGAACGAGGCGCGTGCCGCTGTTGGTGGGCGTGTTCGATCCTGCAAGCTCTTGCGCTTGGATGGGCTTGTGTGGAAAGTGGGGGGGTGGTGGTTGGGGGGGGGGGGTGGGGGTGGTGGGGGGGGGGGGGGATCGGGTGGGGGGGGGGGGGGGCGGATGGGAGGGGGGGGGGGGGGGGGGCAAAAATGGAGTAGGGGGGGGGGGTGGGAGAATGCACTGGAAAATATGGAAAGAGGTGTTGCGAAACCCAATGTAGCCTGAGAGAAAGAAACTGAAAGTCCAACTTCGGTCACTGTCTGGGTGTACATTAGTATTAATACCGAAACGAAACGACGAAAAAAACGAAACCAAAATTTTCATAAATTTCATATAACCAGGGTAATGAGATAAGCAACATAAATGCTTCCACCCACCCCACCTCCCCACCAATTTCATAATGTCTATAACAAGGTAATGAAGATAGGCAGACCATTAAATGCTCTATCTCTTTTTTTTCCCCATACCAACCCCGGGGCAAAAGGGGCACAAAAGTCAACAAGTCAATAACCGTCACGTAGCAAATCAAGGCAAATACACATAACGTTAAAAAAAAAAAAACAAACAAACAAACAATAACATGAAGAAAGACCAGATCTTACGCAGTTCAAGACCAAGTAACGGTGGGTGGGCAAACCAGACAAACATGAGCTGCTCTAGAGGTCGGAGGTGTGTCGGCTTGAGCCAGCAGGCAGACCGCCTGCAGAGGTCACCAGCCCATGAACCGGAGCCGACCAACAGCACTACGCATTCTCACAGCCATTATGGCCAGGCACACTGATATTCGACGACGGTGTGGTGCTCGTCCCTTCGTTCTCTCTCAGGGCGGTGACAGCGCCGCTGGCCTCCAGCCCTCAAAGGGGCGCAACCACAGCCGATCGACAGAAGGAAGGAAGCGACAGCAGCGAAAGAAGAGACCAGGAGTGGGAAATCACTTACAGTCTCTGTCCACATCCTTTGAAGCCTTCAGACGCCATACGTGGGCCCAAAAAAATCCGGCTGAGGAGGTCAAGGACGAAGCATGTGGAGACTGGGCTGGGGGGGGTCTTGCGGAGGACTCGTGGACTTCACCCACTACTGACCGGACTTGAGGATCTAGGCAGGCCGGTGTCGCAGCGTTGAAAATCTGGGAAGGCAAATGCTTCCCAGATATCACGGATATTTTTTGGGGGGCAACGCGAATCAGTACCAAAAGTAAATAAACTGTGATGCTGGGAAGAAGGCCCGTGGATATCTGGGAACGTGGTCTTTCGGAGCTCAGATAGGGCAGACCGAAAGAAAGACGAAAAAAAAAAACAAAAAAAGGATTTTTGAGATACAACAGTAGGAAAAAATTTATTATTTAGGTGCAATTGAAAAAGCTTTGGGCCTTCTTGTCCTATAAAACTTTTTTTTCCTCATTAAATTTTGGCTTGGCAGTGATTTTCACATAAGTACTCTCTTTCTGAGAGGCCTTCTTTGCCGTAATTTCAACACATTTTTAACCAAAATAAGAGGGAACGAAAAAAATTTTTTTTCCTGAGGAGACTTCTACTGAGGTCATCAATATAGATAATCTGCTAGGAAGGCCACATTATTAGTCTATTCTCTGAGACATTTCCCAGATTTCCCATCACACCAGGATCTCACTAATTCCACGATTGGAAGTTCACGGAAAATCTGGGAACGTGTTCCCAGATATCACGGTTCCCATGATATTATACGACACCGGGAACAAACTCGAAAAGGGCAGAAAAGGAAGTTGAGAGACTGCGATCTAAGCCTTTGTGATTGGATGAGGTGGGAGAGTGAGGGAGACAGGTGTCAAATACACCTTGCCTTGGATGGATTGGATGGAGGTGGAGAGTGAGGGGAGGAGCTCTGTCATCAGCCTTGGGCATTGGATGGCAGGTGGTGAGAGTGAGAGCGTGAGGCTGTCATCAGCCTATGAGGAGCTGTATCAGCCTGGAGGTGGAGGAGGGGGAGAGAGTGAGGAGAAGGCTGTCATCAGCCTTGGGATTGGACGGAGTGGAGATGTGAGGGATAGAGGGAGATGCATTGTCAGCAGGCCTGGGGATTGGACGGAGGTGGAGAGGTGAGGGAGAGAGGCTGTAATCGTCAGGCCTTGTGATTGGTTGGAGGGTGGAGAGTCAGGGAGAGGCTGTCATCAGCCTTGTGTAAAAAAAAAAAAAAAATGTTGGAACGGAGGTGGAGAGTCAGGGAGAGACTGAGCGCTGTCTCAGCCTTGTGATTGGAATAGAGGGTGCAGCGTCAGAGAGAGACTGTCATCAGCCTTGTGATTGATGGAGTTGGAGAGTGAGGGAGAGACTGTAAATCATCTTTGTGATTGCATAGAGTGACCGAGTCCCCGGTGTGGCTTATCGTCACAGATCTTGTGGGTGCCTGCATTTTTATGACACGACGGTACGTGTACTAACAGGACGCTACCGAAGCTGTCATAGCGCGCGCGCGCGCGACATCCTGCCCGCCGCGCGGTGGGTGTGTGTGTTTGTGTGTGTGTGTGTGTGTGTGAGCGTGTTTGCACTGGTGTGCGTGCGTGTGCGCTGTGCCGCATGTGTGTGTCATGTGTGTTTTTGCTTTGGCGTCTTTTACCAAATGGTGTAATGTGTGTGTGTGTGTGTGTGTGTGTGGCTGTGTGTGTGTGTGTGTGTGCGCGCGCGCCGCGGCACGCAGCGCGCGGGTGGCGTGTATTTGAAATATACAGCAACCAAAAACACAAAACGGCCACTTTATATCACCAGCGCATGAATACTTTTTAGTCACTGTCGGGCTGCATGTTTTCCAACGGGAAAAAACTTTCAAAGCCAAATATGGCGTCCCTGCAAGGAATTAGCCTATACTGTCGTCACACAGAGTTAAACAGTGCAAACACGAACAGTGTTGAGCGTCTCTGTTTAGAGAGACTGTTAGAACTACTTACCCCCTCCTTCAAATATATACCCTGTCTTTCTCTGACACCTCTGTAACGTTCAGCACTTAAGGGGTCAACCCCCCGCCCCTTCCCCCTCCCCAACCCTTTCCCCTCACAAAACTCCCCCCCTCCCGCCTTCTTTCGACCTGGCTTTGGTGACGGGATGCGCAGCGTCTCGCGGTGCACCTATTACCCCCCGTGCGCATTGTGCAACACATATACGCAACTTCCGATTCTGCGCGGACATCCGTATACTGAACAGTGCACAAGCGGGTTTGATTGGGGTAGAAGTTTGCTCTTGTCCTTGTTGGGTGGACTTGCCTTGTACCGGCTCAGAAGGGCAAGAAGATCTGATCAGATCATGGCAGATGTTTGCAGCAGATGGCTGGGTCAGTATGATCATCATAATATGTTGACCGGGACGCAGAAAAAACAAGTCTGCGGCGCCTAACCAAAATTTTTTTTATTTTTTTTTTGTTTTGTGGTCATTTAGGTTTACGCCTGCTCTTGAGTACAAATTCGGAGCAGCTCTGAAACTGTCCTTCGGTCGGCTGAACAAATCCTACTAGTCCGTCATATGTTGACACGAATAAATGCTGCTGCTGCTAACCGTTTTATTGTAGACGGTAAAAGGACTCATGGATGAATATCAAACTTTGTTGATGATATGAAGTCGAAGATGAGGAGTTCTGTTGATGATGATGATGATAATTGATATGGCTGATGATGCTGAGAGGAGGAGGAGGAGGGATGAAGTGTGGCTACTAGGATTAGGTAGGAAAAGTAGAATGAGGCATGAGTGAGCCGTGGGACACGGGGCCACTGAAACGTGCTGAGGGAGTACGCGGGTGGGAGTGGCGCATCGCGGGCCTCCGCAGTCCTAACAGAACTAAGACGGTGCACGACAGACCGACGCCGCCGACGACGATGAATATGATTATGGATATACAATGATGATGATGACCAATGAAGAAGAATAATGATACATCAAGAATTACGGGGATCACTCAGCGACCACGACGTCTGATGTCGACTATGATGATTGTAGATACGTTGTCTGTTTAGTTTGGGTATGTTGTCGTTGGCACATTTTTGTGATGAGACTAGTCCGTCACTGGTGAGTGTTAGTGTGGTTTTTCGTTAGGCCAGCCCATGTTTATGATGAATTATAGTCAACATCATGGTTCGTTTTAGGGTGTGTTGTCGTTAAGCCATGTTTAAGATGATATGGGGCCATTGCTGGTTAGTTTGTGGGTAATGTTGTCGTTGCCATGTTTATGATGGTTAATAGTCCCATGCTGGTATAAAACAATGTTGAATATGTTTTGTGCTAGCGCATGTTTGTCATATTTTCATGTCTGGATTCAAGAAGTTTAAAGTCCTTTACCTACATTGAAATACATATTTCACAACGGCGCTTTCCACACAGTCGCTACGAAGCATGTACATGAAATGAAAATTAAATAGTGATCACATGTAAAAAGTCTGAAATTGACAAAGCATCTAACAAATAATAACACAGGTGTACTGTCCAAATAAGATAAGACTACATACTGTACTGAAAAGAGTAGAAAAATAAAAAAAAAAAAAAGAAAAAAAAAAGAACAGACGCACATTTCACATTTTTATATCCGGGGCGTTTTACAGCATTTATCTGATAGCTTAGAAGCCGTTTATTAAGCAGGCTCAGTATTTCTACCGTTATTTTTCATGTTTGAGGGCTGCCACCTGTGCAGTCGATTGTACTTTGAAACTTTCATTAGAAAGTATTAGACCGTCAATTCTGCATCTATCTCTTCGATTTATCATTTCTGGATACCTTAATTGCCCTTTTTTTCTTATGAGCTAAACATTCATCATCTTATGCGCTAATGATTTCAAGACGCCCCTCACAAAGGCATAATCTGTCTGTTTCGGGCAAAAGAGTTGCACAGTTCTGATGTCAATACCAGTCGTGTAGATGATTTTTATGTTTCACAAAAAAAAAAGGAAAGAAACAATGAAGTAACAGAAAGAAGAAGTTAAGAAGTGATTAGACATTGGTCCAATCTTGTTGTAGTTTAGAAACCTTTATCTTGACGACTTGAGACGATTTTGACTCGTCTGCCTGCTGTTAAAAGAAAATCTATAGAATGTTTTAGTTAAATTGTAGCTTCTTTCATCATCATGGTCATCAATCATACATCATTCCATCATTCTCTCTCTCCCGCTCCCCTCCTCCCCCTCCCCTTCTCCATCGCTGTCTCTCTCTTCTCTTCATGATTTTGACAGTATTTTCTTTTCTAGGTTCTTTAACATTATCATCTGCTCACCTGTATTATTTTCAATTCGAAAATTACAAATGGCTACGATAATATTTTGCATTCATTTGCAACCCAGCTGGTCTTTGATCTCGACAACATCCCCTTATGTTTTCTTGGTCTAGAGCTAATTCTCGCGTTTTGAATGTGCATTTCTCTGAGGCTAATTTATATCAATTCAATTCCATTTCAACCCGATCATTTCTTTGAGAATATTACATTAATGCAATTATATCTCGAACCTTTTCTCTATCCACCAGCTTGATTTATACCTTTTATTAGAGTTTACCCATTTCTCGCGATCGTATTCCTTCTTGGCATAGCAGCAGGCAGATGCATGTGTTTGTTGCCGTACTTTCGTCAGGCTACGAAATCGGAAAAAAAAATTGCATACGAAAATTTTAATTCTAAATTCCGTATTTCGGGCTTCATTTAGTATCATGCTTTAACTGTAATCTCTCGGGCCTGGTTGACAGCCGGGATATATTATGAAAGGAAGCGTAGAGTACAGCCCTGTCATGTAGTCTCAGACCGAAAAATGGAAATCCGTAGCATCATCTTAATCATCATCATCCTCATTCTCATCGATCAGCATTAAAAAAAAATGTCTCAAGTTCTGTGGCCCTTCATGCCCTGCTCTCATGGTGACTTCTGTGGGGGGTGTCGGAAGGATGGTCTGCGTGGGTGCAGCTGACCATTCTGAGGTGGCGCAGTAGGATGGGGACCAGCAAAAAAAAAAAAAAAAAAACAAAAAAAGAAAAGAAAAAAAAATCACTAGAATGAGTGTCAGCACAACGGAATGATTTTAACTTCAGGCATGGAAGGATATCAGTACTTTCAAGGTACCCTAACAAGGAGTCTGTCGGTAATAAAACTCGAGTGTACTTCGTTTTAAGGTGTTCGGGCTTAGCGCTGCGTTGGAGATCGTTTTCGCCGGCCCTCCAAATGTCCTGTCTTATATCAAGTTTGTTTTCATACCATTTTGCATTGTTCGCCTGTCTAGCTTTTGGGTCATCAGTTTGCACATAATAACAGAACACTATCACCACCACATACACCACCAACACACCCCACCGACTACTACTACTAGCTCAAACAAGCTACTATTACTACTACTACGAGAGAACACAACAACAACCAACTACTACTACTACTACTATGCTGCTGCGGCTGCTGCGCTCGGGCTGCTACTTACTAGTCTACTTTACTACTTCATACGCACTTACTACTACTTCTGCTACTCACTACCTACTCTTAGACGACTATACTTCCACTGTGCTGCTAGCTAACCTACTACTACGTGCTACTGCTGTTCTACTAATCGCTGCGGTTAATGATTTATGATAATACTAACAAATAATAATGAGTAATATCACGCATTCACCATCATCATCAATTCATCATACATCATCGTTATCCATTATAAGCATGTCAACAAAAAATTTTAATGCTGATGACGATGATAATGATAAATCATTTACAGTGCGCCAATTCGGATCCATTGGTCATAATTTCAGGTCACTTACCGCAATGCTGTTATAACTGTCCGGGATTTTTTTTTTCCATATTATACCTCTTCATGCCTAATAAAAGAGTAGGGATTCTTCATATGGAGGACGGTCATAGACCACTTGATTTAGAGGGAAATGTTACCATTAACGAAACACATATACCATGAATTTTTTTTTTTGTTGTCTCTAGCGTCTTTGATCTGAATTCGAAGTTGTGTAGAAGCAGAACCGTACTCCTGGTTTGAATTGAGAGAGAGAGAGAGAGAGAGAGAGAGGAGGAGAGAGAGAGAAGAGAGAGAGGCACAAATGTCAAGTGTCGCGATTTATCTTGGTGAGCTCAGTGCTTCATGCTTTTTCAGTCGGGCCGATAGAACAAGATCTAATAGTCTGTAGAATTCCCAACGTGACTGAAACAACCAGGACCTCTGATGTCCATAGCTAGACGTAGTGGTAAGGCAGGGCATACAGCAACAAAAACTGGGGGTGGGAGCTCCTTACTTAACGGCCCTTGAGTGGCGATTAGGCCGAACCACCATAACATTCCCTGACGTCATAGGTCAGACCCAGTAGATACATTTGGGTGGCCCAGTAACGCCTGAAAACACACGATCGACGTCACTGAAAAACCACCACAACATTCCATGACGTCATACGGGACCCATTACCATTTGGGGGCGCAGGGCAATGCCTGAAAGCAGCGATCGACGTCACTGAAAACACCACAACATTCCATGACGTCATACAGACCCAGAACCCATTTGGGGCCCAGTAACGCCTGAAAGCAGCGATCGACGTCACTGAAAACACAAAAACACCAACAACAAAATTCCATTGATCGTCATACAGGAGAACCCAGTACCATTTGGGGACCAGTACACAATGCCTGAAAGGCGTCGGATTCGTACGTCACTTTAAAACACCACATACATTCGCATGACTGTCATACAGACCCATGTTACCCATTTGAGGGCCCCAGCACTGAAAGCATGGCGATGCGACGTCATGAAAACACATGCACACATTCGCATGACGTCATAAATACCAGTTAACCATTTGTGGGGTGCCAGGCAGTAACACCTTGAAAGCAGCGATCGACAGTCCTGAATAACACGGCCATCGCACATTCGCAACGTCATACAGACGCGCAGTACGCATTGGGGCGCAGGCAACGCTGAAAGCAGCCGATCGCCGTCACTTG
>JADBJO010018270.1:12500-35705 GCA_016801955.1 Conus betulinus | reverse complement strand
TGTTTCTTTGCATTTTGATATATCGTGAACTGGGCTGTTTAAGATAAGAGAACCTTCACAAGGGGAAAAAGTGACCCGAAAAATTAATAGGATATCTTCTGTACAAGCACTGACGGGTAAAAGATCTGAGATTTCATCCGCATCTTTCTACTTTCATCTTGTAAATCATAAAGCACGTTCTATGCGTCTGTGTATGCGTCTGTGTCAATGCAGTCTTTCTCGATCGTTATACAAACTCATAGTTTTCTCTAATCTCCTCCAAATTTGGTATGGCGACTCATTAGCATATTGGACACATCAACAGCGAATCATTTTTGTGCAAAGAAAATCGCAGTAGTCGCAGTTTTAATGTGACGTTTATGGCAAAGCAAAACTGTGTTGAGATTCAAAGTGAGTCAAACACGTCTCATTGTCTCATTACTGACGTTCTTGTATTGTGATTAAAATCACCGCCCTTACTGTCAGCCGCAGTAGCATAATTGGGAGATTGTTAGACTGAAGATCTAAAGGTCTCAGTTTCCGACATCTTTATTCCCCTTCTTTCTTCTTCTTCCTTTCTTCCTCCTGTTTCTGCTTCTGCTCCTCCGTTTCCTCCCCCTCTTCTTCTTCAAGCGACTCGAAAGAGTTGGGGAGGGGGGGGGATATGGGATGGAGAAGGGAAAAAAGGGCGAAAGGGAACGGGAGAAGGGAGGAGAAGGGGAATAGCGGAGACAGGACAGAGATGAGTAGAAGAGGGCGGGGTGGAGAGGTTGAAACGGATGATGGAGGGGGAGAGAGGAGATGAGACATGGGAAGAAGGGGACGGAGAAGAGGAGGAGAGGAGAGGAGGAGGCGGAGCAGGAGGAAGGAAGGACCAGGGGGACAGCGGAAGAGAAACGGGACCATTTATGCAGAACACAAGAGGAAGAAGAAAAAAAAGCAGTTACTGTCAAGACGACGTGGCTATCTCTCAAAGTGCACATCATATATACGTCATAAATAATAATCAAAACTATGACGTAACATTAATCTGACATAAGCTGTTCGATTACATTCAACACCCCCACTTAATCGATACAACTTAAAGTCCTAATATGTCTACACCATCAACATTTAGTCCATGCATGGTTTCAGCAATCAATAAGGCATAGTCCATGGTTTCCAGCAATAAGGCATAGTCCATGGTTTCCAACAATAAGGCACAGTCATGTCACACCCTATCCAATCATGTCTTTATTTAACCAACAGAAAAGATCTGAATTTAACACTGAGTTTTCAATGATGGCTTGGTCATTATATCAGCAATCATGTTTTCAGTTGGACAATACTTGAGAACGACTTTGCCACGCTTGACCTCATTTCTGATGAAATGGTATTTGATGTCAATGTGCTTCGATCTTTGCCTATTCACTGGGTTGTGTGCAAGAACAATAGCTCCTTGGTTGTCTTCATAGATCAAAGACCCTTGACCTTGACCTTGGTTAATACCCATGTCCTTCAGAAACTGATTCAGGTACAAACTTTCTTGTACTGCTAATGCTAAAGCAATATACTCAGCTTCGCAAGTAGACAATGCAACAACGGGGTTGCTTCTTCGATTTCCAAGAAATCGGTGGACCGTTTTCATTCAGGGAGAAACATACCCCGAAGTACTGCGCCTATCATCAGCATTAGACGCCCAATCCGCATCACTGTATCCTATGAGTTTTAACCCTGTGGTACTTTTCTTGTAACACAACTCATAGTTTATTGTGCCTTTGAGATATCGCAACACATGCTTGGCTGCGACCCAGTGACCTTGAAGTGGATTAGAGAGATGCTGGGATAACATGGTAATCACCCAGCAGATATCTGGCCTTGTTGCAATCATGACATAGATCAGGCACCCTACAATTTCACGATATTTGCGGTGATCAACAGGTTCAGTGTTTTCGTACTCCATCTTCTGTTCTGATGGGGTACCCCTAGGTTTACATTCAGACATGTCATATCTTTCAAGCAGTTTTTGAATGTAACGCCTTTGGTGCATCTTAACACATCCATCCTTTTGCTCAAAATCAATGCCTAGGAAATACGACAACTTTCCCATGTCTTTCATTTTGAACCTATCAGAGAACATTTTCTTCGTTTTGCACAAGAGGTCATTATTGTTTGCACCAACAATAATATCATCAACCAACACAAGAATGACAGTCATGCCATCGTCTGTCTGTTTTGTGTACACACAATTATCAGAGGGACTTTGAACGAACTCATTTTCAGCCAGAAAATTGTGCAGCAACTGGTTCCAATTCCTACCTGATTGCTTTAACCCGTACAAGGATTTTTTCATTTGTACACAAGTTTTTCACCTTTTTGACCTTTGACTTCATAACCTTCAGGTTGCTCCATGTAAATTTCACAATCAATGTCAGCATTGAGGTAAGCAGTTTTGACATCCATCTGATGTAAAATCAAATCGTTTTCAGCCGCAATTTGCATCAGAGTACGTACTGAAGTCATATTAGCAGTAGGTGCAAAGGTATCAGTATAATCAACGCCTTCTTTCTGACTGAAACCTTTTGCGACATACCTAGCTTTGTAGGACTTTGAACCAGTCGCATTCTCTTTGATTGTGTAAACCCATTTTCC
Source organism: Conus betulinus (assembly GCA_016801955.1). Taxonomy (NCBI): domain Eukaryota; kingdom Metazoa; phylum Mollusca; class Gastropoda; order Neogastropoda; family Conidae; genus Conus; species Conus betulinus. The sequence goes on along the minus strand of JADBJO010018270.1, from coordinate 33,095 downwards.
CCCCACTGTTTGCCTACCCTCCGGAAGAGCCGTCAGAGTGTAAGTGTTATTTTCCTTCAAAGAGTTCATTTCATCATCCATTGCCTGTTTCCAGCAATGAGAATCCTCTGAGCCCACTGCTTCCTGATAACTCTTTGGAAACGAGGACATCTTATAACAATAATCCACGTTTGTCATAACTTGATCATCATCATCATCAAACTGCGTTTCATAATCTTTCAAGTGGTAGGGGGGTTTTCTCTGCCTTCTCGGATACCTGTGACCTTGACCTTCTTTAACCAAAGGTTCATTTTTAGGCACATTACATAGAGCATTTCTGTGACCTTGACCTACAGTACACTCTGACTGCTCTTCAGGTATGGGTTGACTGACAGAAGGAGGTCTCATCATCATCATCACACCACCACCATCTCTAAAAGAGTTCTCTGTCTGTGTACCCTGGTCATTCACATCGACTCTGTCTGGCTTATCTGACACAAAATGCACAACACGACATTTCATCACTTTGCCACTTTCAGGGTAATACACAAGGTATGCAGGACTGTAACCATCATATCCTACAAAGATATACCCTTAGTGCATCGTGAATCAAGTTTGCGCTTGAGCTGGGAATATGCATAGCACTCTGTTCCAAAAATTCTCATGTTTGAGATGTTTGGTTTTCGACCAGTCAAACCTTGGTATGGAGTTTGGTTATCCTTGCATTGTAACATCGGTTACGATTGTACACAGCAGTGTGCACAGCATATGGCCACATCTCTTTTGGAAGGTTCTTTTGAATCAGCATGCATCTTCCCATCTCAAAAATAGTGCGCCATTTCCTCTCAGCTGCCCCGTTTTGGTGTGGGGAGTAAGGAGCTGAGGTTTCATGCCTTATCTGATTTTTCCTGAGGATTTCTTTAAACTCCCTTGAGGTAAACTCAGAACCGTTATCAGATCTAATGGTTTTCACCTTGCCAAAAGGTGCAGAATCAGCCAGAAACTTTTTTCTGTGGCTTTGATCGTTTCACTTTTGCATGTCATGAAATACACAAATGACGCATCAGAATAATCATCTGTGAATGTGATGGCATACTTGAAACCTTCATGGGATGCTGGTGTGACCGGTCCAGCAAGATCAGTGTGCACTAACTTTAGAGGACAAGTTGCACGAGTGCGTGTTGTTTTTGCTGATGTTGTTTGTCATTTTGCCCATGACACATGTTTCACAATCATGCTTACCCTTGCCTGTAATTTTCATGCCATCAACAACACCTTCTAGCTTCAACACATCAGAAAAATTACAGTGACCTAGAGTTTGATGCCAGACATTCAAATCCTGTGTTAAACTAACATTATCAACATCACATTCCTCTGAGACAGTCTTGAGGTAATACAATCTACCTTGCTTTTCGATTTTGAATTTGGCTTCACCTTCATACACAAGGCTTGCTGTTTCAGGTTCAAATATCACACTCGCACCTTTGTTTGTCGCTGCCTGAACAGAGAATATGTTCTGTGGAAAAGTAGGTACATACAATGCATCATTCAGAGTAAGACTGACTAGATTTCCACTGACATCTTTGACAGTTACATGTGCGGTACCTCTTTGCTTTGCTAGATTGTTTTTGCTTTCACCATTCGCAAGCTCGATGAAATGGTCCTCTGGTTTGAAAGAATTTTCAAACGAGCTGAACAAAGTCTTGTCATTGAGTAGATGGCTTGTAGCACCACAATCAACTAGTAACTTGGTAGGGTTTCTTATCTCCTGTCTGCTCCCTTCGTTCATCTTGAAGAGAAAAGAATGTTCTGGATCTGGATCAGTGTAGTCAGGATTGTCGCTCACAGTGTTGGCTCCCTCCTTTACCCCTTTACCGCTAGTCTTGCTTTTATGACGGCAAGCTTGGTCGGTGTGTGATGCATTTTTGCAATGACTACACCACATTTTTCTTCTTGCAATCACGTTGAAGATGTCCGTAAGTTCCACATTTGAAGCATTGACGTAATTCACGATTGCTGTCAGACGATTTGTGCTTCATTTTCAGAAGTGAATCTTCACCATTTGCTGACACTCGAGACTTCTCCGTCTCCTCAAAGCTGCGGAGAGAAACTTTAAATTCGCTGAAGTCATGTTTCTCTTGGGACTGAGTGACAACAGTGACAAATGACTGGAACGATTCTGGTAGCCCCTTCAGAACCATTGCTATTAACAAACTATCACTCACTGTCTCTCCAGCACTTCTCAGGGCGATTGCAGCTGCTTCTGCACGGATGATGTAATCTGTCACTGTCTCTGATGGTTTCATCTGCAGGCTTGTCAGTTCTGTGTAAAGACTGATAATTCTCGGTGTACGAGCCTGCATAATGCTGCCGAAGAATTCTCAGAGCTTTTCTTCCATCGTCTGCTGCATCATGCATTACAAGTGACAAACTTTTGTCGTCTATGAGCTGAACAAGTTCAGCAAAAGCTTCTTCATTTTTATCTACATCAATTTCTTCACCATCGTCTGCCAGGATCACATCTTTTAGCTTACGAAGTTTCATATAAGCTATGAATTTCACCTCCCAGTGATCATAATGTCTCTCGTCGCCGTCGAAAAACAGTTTGCCTCGTGTACTGGGCCCATAACCTGTTAGAATTCCAGCCATAACGAACGACAAAAGTCCACTGTAGTCATTGGATTAATTTATTCAGTCACAATAACAGTAGATAATCCATTTATGCAGAACACAAGAGGAAGAAGAAAAAACAGCAGTTACTGTCAAGACGACGTGGCTATCTCCAAGTGCACATCATATATACGTCATAAATAAATAAAAACTAAAACTATGACGTAACATTAATCTGACATAAGCTGTTCGATTACATTCAACAGGGGGGGGGGGGGGGGGGGGGGGGGGCAAAACTAGTAATAACATGACTTCGAGATGCTTTGTACAGCCGTTTAGACTGTTCCTGCAAAAGGAGTTGTTTGTGCTGGGCTTTCAAGAGTCGAGCGGGAAGGGGGCCTTGTGGATGATACCCTCGTCTTGGTATCAACAGAAATCCAGGTCCGTGGGTCGAATCTCGCTAGAGGTGGATTTCCTTAAAAGCACTCCCATTGTTTCCCCCCACACTCTTCAATTCTTCTACCCTCACCCCCTTACCCTTCCCTACGTCGCCTCCGTCCTTGCCTTTCCATAAGCGCTTAAAGTGATGATTTGCTTTCCCGGATGAATAAGTCCTATGAGCAGCAGCATTGAGCACATGCAAAAGGACACACGGCAAGAAGAACATTGTCTCCGGTCAAGAGAGAGAGAGAGAGAGAGAGAGAGAGAGAGAGAGAGAGAGAGAGAGAGAGAGAATGAATGAGAAAGAAAAGAAAGAAAGAAAAAAAAAGAAAGAAAGAAAAAAGGGAGCGAGAAAGAAAGAAAGAAATAAGGAAAACAAGAAAAAAGGAAAGAAAAGACTGAAAGACGGACAGAAAGAAAGAAAGAAGGAAAGAAACTAAAAGAAAAACAGAGATAGAAAGAAAGATCTGTTCTATAATCCCCTTTGATTGAAAGACATAAATGTCCACAGATATCAGTCGAACAAAAACAACACACAAACAAACATACAACATCAACATCAGCACACATGGATATGGGTGGCATATTGCACTGGGGCGACCAACCAGCAGCTCTCAGGCCGGGTTAAACAAGAAAAGGGCCAACTTCCAAACGGACAGATCCGTTGTGACAACAAACTTCAACAACCAAACACACTAAAAAAAAAAAAAAATTTAAAATGATGGTGCCATCACATGTGACTATGATCCACGTCACACACAACACGTCATTGAGAGTGCAGGGGAAAAAAAGTTCATAAATGAAACACTGCATTGTGTCATTGACATCTTTCGGCCCTTGTTCCATTCTGGGACATAATATGATGACAGCAACCACGTAACTAGCAAGCCTGAAGTCTTATCATGCCATCCTACAGAATGAATGGTCTTCATTTCATCATCGTCACCATCCTTATCAATAATTGTGAAACGAAGTAACGCATTAAAACGACATCATCAACATCTCGTCCGTTGCCCTTATGGCAACCTCTTCTCCATGTTTGTCGTAGTAGTGACTTTGCTTCCAAAAACTTTGGTGCTGACAAATTCAGATAGGCTACCGGTAAGAGACAAGTATCCGTTTCGGAGTGGACCAGTCTTGTTTCATACCGCAGTAACGTATCTGTCAGCAGTTGGCGCAGAAGATAAAGTGTTTGGAGTATCCATCCAAACTCCTATGCTTGAACAGACATCAACCATGAAATTAATGATCATCAAATGAGAAACAAGTCGGGTAACTCCTGCTCCCACGATGAAATGATTACAGGCCAAAAACTCCAAACGAATACTGCTTACGACTCCAAATCGCCCGGCAGAAATGACAACACAGAACAAAAAAGGACAACAACACACACACACACACACACACACACACACACACACACACACACACACACACGCCGCCCCTCGACACCCCCCACCCCCATCCCCACCCCCACCCCCGAAAAAAGGAAAAAAGAAAAAAAAAAAAAAAAAAAAAGAAAGAAAAAGAGGGACAACGAAAAAGACAAGAATTAAAGAGAAAAAAAAAGATGCTCCAAGCTTGTCCGTATGCAATATATGTGACACATCTGTACAGCAACAAGAATTGTAGAAATGACCAAATACAAAATCTCAACATTTCTCAAGACTGGCAGGGCCTTTTCGATCTTGAATATAGTCCAGCAAACACAGGGACGAACAGTAACAAGTAGAGGTAAGCTCGGTTTGACAGGTAGGAAAGGAAACCTTAAATGAGGCGGGGAACAGTACACACTAAACAACGAGCAAGCACGGTGTTTGATTTCAAACTCAAGTACAAACATGGCGATCATTCCAATTTGTAACTGCTGCAGAACAACCGTCTGGTCATCAAGGGGAAAAGGGGAAGGGGTGAATCAAAGTAATGTAGTGACAGACGCTGGACTCACCGGGACATTTTTGGCAGTTTTTTCCCATCACAATGACTAGCTCCACTTCCCAGTCCAGTTGCTGAAACAGATCACAGGGTGTTGGGAATCAATGGAGTTAGTATTAATAGCTCCAAAGATGAATTCCGTGGCTGCTTTTATGGTGGTTGGATTGAAGAGGATATGTATGTAACGTGGAGTTTGGAGGTCAGGAAAGAAGAAAAGGGAAAAAAAAAAGATATTGTAACTCGTTTTGAAGGTGAATAAGAGCCACACACTCACACACGTACGCACGCACACACAGAGCATATGCACCCACACACGCACACGTGCGCACATGCGCGCGCGCGCGCGCGCGCGCGCGCGCGCGCGCGCGCGCACACACACACACACACACACACACACACACACACACACACACACGATTATTCAGTATGACTCAAGTTAAATGGGAGGGTGGGGTGGGAGATGGGAAACGAGCGATGTGGGTGTGAGAGAGAGGGGAGGCGGGCAAAGGGGGGGGGGGGGTCACATTGTGACCGAGGTTTTTGTGATTAACTCTTTTGCTGTCAGTGCAGGCTACAGAGAGTACTTTCCAGCGCTCGCTGCTTACACAACCCCCCTGACACCTGCCCCCCCCCCCGAGAATTACCATCCCTACACTCAACACCACACCACAACCTAAACATTTTTCCACACAACCCACCCAGCATCCATTCCTGTCACACAACACACGACCATTATCCACACACACATATTTCATACAGCACGCACCGCATGTATTTTATATGCCTTACTACATGCGCGCTTTGTCACCACACCACCATTTCCACCACTCACATCTACACTCACACACACTCATCTTCACATAACCCTTCCTCACAACACCAACAAAAAATCAATGATGAAACACGTACATGAACACAACACACACATCCACATTTCTCCCATCCACACCACCACACCACACATTTAACCCCACTTCACATCTACCCATCCATATATCACACACCACAACCTTACACACACATTTTAGCAAGATTTCACCCCGAACCTACTCGCTACTTTCCACTGCTATCCGTACAGAATGTCTCCAAACACGCGGACCCCGTAGTTAAAGCACCCCCATCTCCTTGTGGACCGTGGGGTTTCGGCTTTTCTCTAACCCCTCTACGAATATAGTCTTCAGCCTTCATTTGATAGCATCTCCTGCTCTCGTAGCGGATCTTGACCCCCTTCAGGAGTGCTCCGCTCGTCTTCCACACACTGAACTCTCTGCTTTCCGAGACAATCGACTTCTTCAATTTGACCCGACCCGTCTAGCTGTGCTTCTTTTGCCCGACCCGTGACAGTCAAAACCGAGGTCTACAGAAAATAAATATGTGTGTCCTGGACAAATGCTAATATATACGAAGGTGCAGCAGGCACATCTTAGTTTCTGCAGGACCTATCACACATATGCGAGGTAAAAGGGCCGTCACAACTGACCTGACATGTGGTTTAGCCCCTGTCACACAATAGTGCAGGCCACCTTAGGACTTTTACCAACGTTTCGGGCCCTAGGCCCGTCTTCATAGGTTTCTTGTCACGGAAAAGTAACACGAAACTAACATCATATAGCACAGATACCCTTTCCACATGCCCCGCCCCACCTGTTTACCCACTAGCCAGCTCAGCCGGCCACAGTTCGGCACACCGTTAGTGCGGGTTCTGTTCCTCTGAGATCGATCAGTCGTCGGAGTCGACTTGTCTCCAATCTACACCAGCCATGTGCCAAATAAGTTGCTCAGTTTCACGGTTTCCGTCCGTTAATTGGTTACCAGACACCCATTCCCCACAGTTCACGTGTCGCACGGGCCCACCACAATTACGCAGCACGCAATTGGATCAGCCTCCAGCGAGTCCAATCCAGTTACGATGTTTCTATGTTCCGAGCAGTCCACGCATAAATTTCGGTTGCACCGAGCAAAGTTCTGCAGTGTTTTTTCAATCTCCGGGCCTGGCTGACAGCTGGGCCTTCTTACGCCAAGTAAGCGTGGTACATCGCAGTCAATCCCGTAGGCCATTATGACCCAAAGTTGGCTACTTCCTCCCCACCACCGACCGTCATCTTTACTACCTCGTCCTAACTCGAATCATCAATCAATGTGAATAATAACAAGTAAACAAGTTATATAACTGGTTACCTATGCCCCATTTCAGCCCCGCTTTATGACACGGGACCTCACTTGGACTTGATTTTCCCCGTTCACACTGCCACTCGTTACCTTCGTCGAGGTCGTCGACCGGTGGACGTCTTGGGACTATTTTTCCGACTTTTGCACCGCACCCTAGTTGCACCCCACGTTATCGCCACCTTTGTGTGACGGACTCTCAACTGGCTCCGAATTTCAGAACCTCACTTGTCGTCTCGAGGGATTACAGAGGTTGCACCACCGAACATCATGAAGTCGACTCTGTGCCACACCACCAGTGCAAGCTGTCTCCACTCTTTGGTGACGTTGCCTTCCATGACGGACTTGATGGGTTTCTTTTTTTTTGTTTCTTTTTTTTTTTTGATGCTTCGTAAGACCGTGCGCCGCCGCCTTTACACGGGCTACCGATTGGGCCGGACCAATATTTTACACGTGGCTCAGTCCTGTACAGTGGGACCAGAAACCAGCACGGCACCCCCTCGTTGAGGCTGTACTATGTTACTGACTTTGAGGGTATAGAAAATTTTGGAACAGCAGCCAGTCACATTCAACGATTACTAATAAACACAACACTAACAATTCAACAACCACTTACTACCCAAATAACCCCATATCAACAACCAATCCTACACACAACACCAATATAGCAACCCCTTTACATAGCCCCTTTTGCCCGTGCACTTCACGGATACTTACCCCAATGCTCGCTCGGCTTTTTTGGGACCGTTATGTACCTTGGTTGCGTTGGCACACTTGCTGAAGATGCACGGGTTTCTGCCACGGCCAGGGAGCCCCCAGTTCTGTCGCTCAGGGTCTCCTCTTTTAGTTGTCTATGCCCTTTACACATCAGTGATCATTCTCTGGTCGGTGATGGGCACGCGAGGAGCCCCACCCAGTTCCCCTTAATTCGCCCTTTTGCTACCTGTTTCACGATCTTAAGGGTTGCTCACTCCGCGCTAGTTGGTCGAGTCGGCTGTTTCCCACCAGCGTAAGGTAGGGGAGGAAAAAAATCAACGTAATGCTCCCCGCCCAACCCGCTGACAACAACACGTTGTTTCCGCCGCCCCCGCCCCAGTTCATACTCACCTTGTTTTTTCAAAGCAGCAAGAGGCAATTCTGTGTGCCCATCACCTGACTCATGACATCGACCCATATTACATATTATACCCGCTACCGTCCCCCCATCCACACTACTTTATGTACACCTATTCTACTATCGCGCCTACATAATAACCCTACATACCTCCAATAAATTATTTTTTCCACCCCTCACCCTCCATGCACCAGAAACGCCCACCAGGACCTTTTACGAACCATATATACTGGGACGCCCCCTCATACCCTTCACCAACCACCAACCTATCATACAAACAGTGGCAGCGTTTCTTCTACGGACCCACCGAACATCGTCCTAACACAATATATGCCATGCGATTACACGCATAGAAAGACAGGACAGACAGACAGACATGAGTCGCTACAGGTAAATTTAGTCAAGTTAGTAGCAAGATTACCTACCTACATAACCAGTCAGTCAGTCAGCAGTCAGAAAAGCTACTCAGTCAGGCACCGCCTATGTTAAAAATCGTGTAGTTTAATTGTGACTTAGTGTAACCTAGCTACCACTTTGTGATAGGTTAGTCGTCCTATCGTACTTACTTCACCTTACCTCTTACTTTAGTTACCTTTACCGGACATGCACCCTGACCCTGCTGACCTAACTAACTAATCTTTAACTATGGCACACTCGCCCCATTACTTTGTAGCTCTTACGTATTTGTTAGTCGTAGTTCGTTTAGATGTACAGTTAGTCTAGTTAGTTAGTTCACCGTTTTTGTACGGGTCACAATTGATTTACGTTATCGTCAGTGCCGTAGTTCGTTGTCCGTTTTACCTTAGGCCCCTGCTGTGTTCCATTTCTTCTGCACTACCCTCCATTCCCAACGTCACTATAACGCAATAAATATCAGGGCATGAGGATTTCCCCCCCATGGTTCGGTTTAAGGAGTTGGGGGAGAGGGTCGGCACGCGCGCCGGCCCCCGGGCATCCCCTTTCCTTTAGGGCGACGTTAACAGCATCGCTCATCGAGATGATCAGAACAGTTACCCCTCCAAAACAGGTTCTTGGAGAGCAGGGGGGGGGTCGCTTTCTTCCGCCCGGGGGGGGGGGGGTGATTCATTTAGATTGTACCGAAATGAAAGAACCCCAATCAATTTCAGTAAAAAGTGCTCTACGGATAGACCGTCCTTTTTTTAGACCGGCAGGGGGAATGGGCCCGGCTCCCCGGCCCCCGCGCGGGGGGGGGGGGGAGGTGCGGCGGGCTGGAGTGGATGAGTCATAACAGCACGATCCGTATCGACGACCCGCACCGTATTCCGAACTACCCCTATGCTTTTCCACACACCACTCGGCTCTGAGAGTTCGGGTCCCCCCCCCGGCGCGAGGGTGGGGGCCGGGGGCCCCCCGTCGCATCTTATCCCCCGTTATGTATTGATTGACGATTTTTATTTGATTTTATTACCTTATCTCCACAACTGGCTTCGGCAGTTAGTCCACCAGGGTGTCACGGGGGCGGGCGGTGGCGACCCGGCGTGTGTTTTCACGGTTCGGCCGGCCGGAATTTAATAGCAGTATCGTACGTACGATCAAACCATCCCAAAGGCTCTGGAGAGGTCGGCCGCTGTGTGGTTGCCCGCCCCGTTCGTGTGGGGTGGTGGTCGTGGGCTCGATTAACGCATTTGGTACTCGCACCCCGACGATCGACAATTCACACATATATGGGCCCTCCCAGCCGCGAGTCGGGGGGGCGGCTGCGGGGGGGTCGATTCACACGCTTTATGTTCCCGGTTTATCGAGCGACCCATCGAATAAAATCAAAAAGGTCTTTTCGGGAGCCCGTCAGGGGGTGCAGCGGGCGCAGTGGCGCGCCCGCCAGGGGGGATTATACCTTTTTCCTCTCCACCAATGCCACCCCCTTGTATTTCGATTCGTACGACCCCATCGATAAAACATTCTATAAACCGGCTGTGCGGTAGTTCGGGGGGCGGGCGCGGGCCCGGGTGGGGTTTTTCTTATCGCGACCCTTGACAGCACACTGTATGTACGATGCACCGTTATCCCTCGACACCCCCATCCAAAACGGCTCTGGGTAGCTTCACGTTTTACACGTTGCCCCCCGCGCGTGGTGCGTGTCGGTTTTTGCCGCGCTGGCGGCCCCCCGTGGCGCCGATTCCCCAGGGGTCGAGACTCTACAGCCTAGTGGTATCGAAGAGATTTGAACAAGTCCCATATAACTGTGCCCGTCTGCGCGCGAGTTTCGCTGGCGGCTTGGGTGCGGCGTTGCGGTGGTTGTGCACTCTGACAACAGCCACTGTATCGAGACTTGACCGCGTTAATACTCCACCCACTACATATCAACGGCCCTGGAGATTGTCCAGCCGGCATGTTTGGGGTGCGGCGCGGGGGGGCGGTAGGGCCCTTTCTCGCTTTTCCCCCTGGTGATTTATAAATCCACTCTGTCCTATCGCACGATATTTTGCCCCAATCCACAAGACCTCGTTCTGGTATCGGGGGGGGGCGGCGGTGGGTTTGCGCGTGATTATAAGAATATATAGTTTATTTCCCCGAGACTCAATCACCATACCCACACCAACGCTCTGGTTAGAGGTCGCTGGGCCTTGGTCGGCCCGGGCTCGCGCGCGGCGGGGGGGGGGGGATGGGTGTGTGCCGGCACCGGTGACGACGGTGATCAAAGTCATGCTACCTACCGAGACTCGAAACACTCCAACAAGGTCGCTTAGCTGCGACCGACGCCCTAGGCGGCTATGGGGGATGGCCCGCTGTGCGGGGCTGTCTTCCCCCCCCGTCCGGATGCGGGGCACGTGAACACCACGCATCGTATCGAGAGACCCTCGATACCATGACCCAATACACAGGGCTGCCCTTCTCGGAGAGTCACATCAGGGCAGGCCCCTTGCCGAGGCGGGCGTGCGTTCGTCGACCGTAGCGCGTGACTTGAAGCCTACCAGCGTTTCTTACACTGTACGAGAGCCACGCTTCCGGAACCCATCCACAAAGCCGGCTATGGAGACGCTCCCCCCACCCCCACCACGCGGCAGGCCGGAGACGGCGGCTGCCCTGCACGGATCGGGCACGATTAAAGGCCATGTATCGAGATCCATAGCACTAACATCCAAAAGGGCTCCTCGGATGAGTTCAACATCAGTCGCCCCCTGTCGAAGGCTCGCGGTGTCCAGGTGGTTTGGGGCTACCCGTCTGGTGTGTTATAAAGCACCCTGTCACTCCGAGAGCCTTTCGTAAACATTCCACCACCAACACCTGCCCCCCCCCCGCGCCTCTGGCGAGAGCTACCTTTAGGGGCTCATTGGGGCCCCGATGGGGCCTGCCTTCTCGCCGTCCTCTTTTCCCCCCCGGATGGGCGCTTGATGCCTTATACCCATGCCACCCCTGCATCGATGAGACTTCGACACCATCCAACTAACGGCTTATCGGAGAGTTCCTTGGGGGACGCTACCTCGTATACCACAGTCAAACCCCGCGAATGTCCAATTGTATTTGCTGAACCATATCCAACAACCCGCCGCCCAACCCCCAATCGGTTTCTACCTGCACCTCCCCTCCCCTCGTGACCTCAATCACGGCCATATTAGAAAATCGCCACAGATATCTTACACCCAACCCACAAGCCAACGCAGTGTCGCAGCCACGCCGTCCCGTGTGTGTCGCGCCCCTGGTGCGTGTTTTGCCCCCCTCCCCCGTCGTGCCGCTCGCCCCGGCGTGCCTTCTCCCTGTGTTTTGTGTGTGTGTTGTGGTGTGTGTGTGTGTGCGCGTGAGTTCGGTTTGTCTGGTTTCGGCTCGTCAGACGGGGGCGTGCCCTCGTCGTCGCACTCCAGCGTTGTAACTCTCCACCCATATTTCTCACCCCCCTCCCCCCCGCCAATTGTTTTCCTTTCCACCAAACTCTGGACTTACCTCTCTGCGGGCGCGTATCGTTACTGGGCGCACGCTGCCGCACGGCCGACGCCCTCAGCACATCACACCAACACCACATTATCTATCATCCATCATAACCAACCACACCACCCTCACACACACACCTTTACACATCACCACACACACTAGTAAACTAGCTTTTCGAGAACAGGACAGACAGAACACCGCACATTCGACAGACAGACGACCTATACTGCCCCCGACCTCCCGACCCCTTTCCGATGCAAGCCTGACTTTCACGAAGCCCAAGCACCCCCGCAACCCCGCCTGTCACCCACTCGTCTTTGCGTCACACGCACCTTGCACCGACACCCGCACCTTCCACACCACCACCACCCACCACCCACACACACCACCCCCCACCACCCATATTAGATCACACACCACACACGCACACGCACACAACACAACACACAGGTCCGCGCTTACCCACACCACACTAGCAATACGCAGTGGATAATATAAACCTTTTTTAGACAACCCTACAGACATCTCAAAACGGCAAGACATTCAACAGTCGTTCCATTGTGCCTTTAACAGCACTAAACCACACAATCCCCATTCCGGACAAAACAAAAAAAACACACACCACACACTTATTCGAATACCATTAAAAAAACACACGCACGCCCCTACCCCCACCCTGACACCACAAGTCTACCTCAGTATGGCCGCGTCAATGTATTGCAGATGTTCCAAACTGTGCCCAATTGCCACAATACCCTACCACGTTGTGCCCCCCGGCGAAACCCGCTGGCACATTAACCACACCTCTGTCACCCACCTTACCGCGATCGTCCCCTCTACTCTTCTTTCATATTAATTTTTTTTATCCACCACTTACCCCCACAGCCCGACCGTTCCGCCACATACCTCGGACAAAACTGTCGCAACCTTCCAATGCCTGCCCAGCTGTTGGTTGATGCCACTTTCAGTTACAGACGCGCAGGCGCTTCAGCTATGTTATTACTTTGACCTTTCAGAGTGGACGGTGGTGGCCGGCATTTTCGATGGCAAGGCCACCTTCACTAAAAAAAAATACTGTTTATTCCCACAACCCCTTCAGAGAAAATATACGTAAATTCCCCCGGGCGGTGTAGGTTGGTCTCTAGCGGAGGATTGTGACGGGCCGTCCCTTCCTGTCCGCATGAATTCCGGTTTAGTTTCAGATACGCAGAAAGGGTTGTACAGCAACGTGTTGTGAAAGAAAGATCCACGTAGAGAGAATATCCCGAAAAAAGTGTAAGACTACGTTGAAGTCCCATATGTACGCGACAGTTAGTTGCAGAGGTTAGCGGTTCCAGCAAAATTTCCATCCTCTGCGATAAGAACAGGCATATGACCGGGATTTAACTCTTTGTTACACAATGTTTTTTTTTCAAAAAAACGATTTATACGGTTATCCTACCCTCCAGGCTACACCAACCTCTGCTTGTCAAGGACTACTCTGTGTGAGACAATTTGCAAAACAGTGTGTTCGGTCCTTGTTGTGGTTGTTGTGTGTTGTTGTTGGGGTGGGGAGAGTGTGGGGCGGGGGGTGAAAGGGCGGCGGTGGGGGCTAATGTGGGGGGGGGCGCATCCTCAAGGGCGAGAATCTTTTGGCCCCGGGAGTATCAAGTCAAGGACTGGCCTACTTCCCACCTTGCAGGAAATGTGAAAAAGTAGTGACATTACACGCGAGGTGCCCATGTATTCACATGATCATGATCGCACAATCTCACGTCAGTTTAATATTCCCGTACCCCTGCAAATTCTGGCTGAGTAGTTAAGTACTGAAACCCAACACCCTATACCACGTTTTTTAGGCGGAAAAGAAAAAAAAAAAAAAAAAAGATATGATTTTCATGCCTTAATATGAGCTAGGATTTGAAACAATGTTGTTTGTGTTGCTGGTTAGCCATTAGATGGACAATTGATTGACCGTGTATGCCTTTTGACTTGATTGATTGAGTGATATTGATCGTGTTCACACACGCTAAAATTTGTCCTGCTTATTCCCCGTAAAATCATCATTATTCAATGAAGGTCATGAAGTCTGTTTGATTTGTTTTCGAAATCAGTTTGAAGAAAACACCGATAGCTCAGGTGCCGGTGCGAAACCCACACTGCATCGTTTAATACTAAGGAAAAAAAAAAAAAAAAAAAAAAAACAACGTTGAGTTACTTTTGACCAAACCAATAAAGATCTGTATGTTGACGGAACGTTACCTACGTTTTGACAGTCCAAAAGGTAAATATTCACCAACTCCATTTTGACCAGCACAAAAACCACACATAAAACCGATAACACAACCAGGCACAAAACAAAACAGCAAAAAAAAAAAAACCAAAAAGGCACAGTAGGGGAGGGAAGAACTAGAAACAGATTCCCGCTGCCTACCACGCTCACAGGTGATAGGGCTCTATTCTCAAACACCAAGCCGTGTTTGTGACTTTCACCTTTTTTACTCCTCCCTCTTTTTGTTTCTTACACTTTTGAGATTTCCAGAAAAGAAAATCTACGAAAAGCGACATAAATTTAAAAAAAAAAAAAGGAAAGAAGACACACACTTTAAGAGAAAAAACAAGCTGAAGAAAGCTGATTTAATGGCCCCACACCCATGCTTCCTAGCTTTCTCGTCCCCACACACCAATCCGCCCACAACCGTTGATTCTCCCCGTCCTTGCCGACGTCCGTCTCAACACGCCCGCCCTTAAGGTAATTCTTCCATTAGATTTTTTACGTCCTCCTCACCCACCCTCGTAGAGATCGTCTTGGTGGCATAGCCCGGACTGGACGAATAAGACCTAGGGGCAGCGTAACTCCCGCTAACCAGTTCCTCAACTCTAACACTAAAGCCTAGCCACAGGTACAAGATCGGCCTGCGGAAAAGCAAAAAGCGGCAATAATTCGCCTCTATCCATTATTTATGTATGGTTGCTTACCGAACACCGCTTCAGAACCTCCCGAATTTCTATGCCTCCGTGGACGCTGGCTCTCATCCCACTGATCCAAGTGAACCCGGCATTCATTCGGCAGCTTCTCCTCTCACTCTCTCTCTCTCTCTCTCTCTCTCTCATCTTATCTCTCATCTCTATGTGTGTGTAGATGTGGTGTGTGCTGTGTGTGTGTGTGTGTGGTGTGTCGTTAGATAATCAGCTGGACTACACACACATGAGACAGTGACTACGCGTTCAGTTGTGGACCGTGACCAGTCGTCCAATGGTGATTAAGCAAATCTCCCATTCCTCAGTTACGAGAACTGGCAGAGCATGTATACCGTATAATTCAGCTTCAGAATGAAACCGTTATAAAACAGCGGATAAAACAGCGGATAACCTCTAAAAAGAAAGAAAAGAAAAGAAAAGAAAAGAAAAGAAAAAGAAAGAAAGAAAAGAAGAATACTTACTTTCCAGTGAGCATCACACCTGCTTCTCCAAAAGGAAAAGATGAAAACAAAAAAAGGCCTTCAGTACTGTTACCGTTATATAAGTTGCTGAGTCCTGGCTATTCTGTGTGACTCGTCTTGCGGTTTGCGAAAGGGGTCAGCCTTTATCTATGCTGTGGCCTACAAAGAACACAACTGTTGGCACAGATCTGTCTATGGACAGTCACAAGTGTCAAAAAAGTGTTGTATTTTAACCATGATTTTCTCCTTGAAACAAACAAACATCATCAACAACAACAACAACAACAACAACAAAAAGAAAGAAAAAAAAGAAAAAAACCAAACACTTGATTATTCATCAAATATGTTTGATCCTATAGATAGTTATCATTGTGTAGAGTGAAACGAAATTTTGACATACAAAAAATACAATTAGCTGCTTTCGATATCATAGATACTGTTTCTTTTTGTTCAAAAGAAGCAACAACAATCATTAGGAACCCATAAGCTACCTGAAAGAGATTATTTCCTCTCAGAAATCACCACCTCTCAGCAGTACCAACCAACTTATATCAATATCATTTGATGTACAGGAATTTCTTTACGCAAAGTCTTTTGACGCTCACTTACGTCCTAAGGCATATTTACATCAATGCAGTTTGCAAGGCAAATACTTATATCAAATGAATTCAAGGATTTGTTTTGTTTTGTTTGTTTCGCTTTGCTTTGCTTTGTTTGACTTATTCTTTTTGTATCGTGTGGCCAACGCACTTCACACCACTAATCTTTGGGTTAGTTTACGAAAATGCAACGCAGGCCTTTCATTATTTCCCGTACGGATCCACTCGACCAAAAAAGAGAGTGTGGGTGGGAGTGTGTGGTAGGAGGAGTGTGTGTGTGTGTGTGTGTGTTGTGGGGTGGAGGGAGGTAGGACAGGAAAGAGAGGACAGAGACAAAGAAAGACGCGAAAGAGGGGAGATGGGGCTGGGGGGAGAAGGGAGGGGAGAGAAGAGAATAGAAAGAGAGAGAAATGAGGAAAGAGAAACCAGAAATGGCAAGATAAACAAAATAAGGAGGATGACAGATAAACATCGTCCTTCGCCAGCTGAGTGGTAAAGTATAGAAATGAAGGCGCAACACAAGAAGGGGGGGGGGGGGGGAGGGGGAGAAGATCCTTCCCCTACCCAAGGTAAAATTATGAGAAGAAGAGAGAGGAGAGACGAGGGAGAGCGAGAGAGAGATAAAAGGGAGGAGAGAGGACAGAGAGGAGGAGGAGGGGAGAGAACGGAGAGGAGGGAGAGGACAGAGAGAGAAGGGGGACAGAGAGAGACAGACAGAAGTATTTTTTTTGAAAGACAGACAGACAGAGAGACAGGACAACAGACAGACCGATGGCCCTTGGCAACATCCGGCCTCACCATGGTAGAGGGCACAAAAAGCAATAGCACAGGACAGACACAGAGGAGAGGAAACAGACAGACAGATAGACTGAGGACACATCGAAAACTCAATCTCTCAACGGTTAGAAGGGAAAAATATGAGAGAGACAGACAGACAGACAGACAGATACAGAGACAGAGAGACGGTAATTCAATGCCTTAGAGTTTAGACTGGTACAGTCGTTCGAGCCCAGCCACACGGGAGGGTCGTGTTTCATACATCGCTGCTAAGAGAAAAGGTTTTTCATAGCACTTTTTGAACCCCCTATAAAGGCAGACAGAATCACATGAAGCTAGCAAGACCATGCTGCTATGAAGATTAACTTGTTTTGAATGAGATTCCGTGTATCGCTAGATAAGACTCCCTTTCCTCATACCCCTTATATATCGATCTATCTATCCTATCTATCTATCTATCTATCTATCTATCTATCATGTACCTGTGTGGTGTGTGTGTGTGTGTGTGTGTTGTTGTGTTGTGTGATTAAGGTATATGTCTCTCTTATATATTTGTCATTATACCATAATATAGAAGATTGTTAACACGTAACCTAACTTTGTTTTTCCCCACTACTTAGCTGTTCGGCATTATGTGTGTTTGTGTCAGTTAGTGGGCGATTGCATCTATTAGGAGATCCAAGTAAAGGTTGTTCTTGCACAATTCTTAGCCGCTGTCAATGCTTGGGGTTATTGAACAGCAGAGCTGAACCACTTCAGACTGTTCCATATTCTTTTGATCTCCCTTGCATCTCCTAAATGGATCCTCAAGCATAGGCTCAAAAAATTGTCCCCTACATTTTATACTGTTTGCATAATGTTTTAGTTTTTCAGCAACTTTTTTTTTTCTCCTACACATTTTCAGTTTGTCTTTTGTTGACTATCTTTTCGCTGGCTGCTTTGGAGTGCTTTTGGATTCTTTTTTTAAACGTTGGTGGTGAGACACCACACAGAATTATGGACTTTGGTGTGTCTCAAGAAACTGACGCCAAGAGCAGAAACAGAAATAATTGTGTTTTCCCAGAAACCGACGTAACGAATAGAAACGCTTTTCCGTTAGAAAGGGCGTCGTAGAAGCAGGCAACACACATATAATTTACTTTTGAAAATGGGCATTGTTGTGACAAACTAAAAATTTTTATTCAAGCTTTTGTCATTACTGCAATGATGGAAGAATTGTTAACCTACACTAATTTTCTCTCAACTACTTAATCATTCAGCATTATATATATAAAGACAGAAATAAATATGTGTATGCGATATATATATATATATATGTGTGTTGCAGCGAAATGGCAATGTGTAGTTAAAATATCAATTCACTGGTAAGATTACGATCAATGTAGGCTTAATCTTACCGTTTCACTCGGAATTTTTGCAGAAGCAATATTTCTTTACGGGAATTGTATAACGTTCCTCAATATGTAGATAACTGATCAAGAGACAAAACGGATTTATTTCAATACCGAACCACGAAAACAAAATTAAAAAATACCAGACCTTTGATTCGCTCAGGCTACAGAGGTAATTGGAAAGAAAGCAAGAAAAGCTTGAAAAAAAAAGGATATTTATTACAGAAGAAGAGATGGAGAAGGCGGGAATGTTAGGCAAATACAAGAAAGACAAAAAACTGCATCCCCCCCGCCCCCCAATTCATATTCTCTTGGCAGTTAACTGGTGATAAAAGCAAAATCTCTAGCCCAGCTGCTTGTCTGACTCTCGTTTTAAGAACATATTTTTGCTAGCAGGTTCCATGCTAACTTGCCGATAGTGCCAGATAATGAAAGCTCTGAACAGCGAATGGTGCCAGAGTGGACCTGTGCTGGGGTGTATTGTTCTACTGTCTACATTTTTCTTCCCCAACGCTGTAGCATTCGATTACTGCGATTTTTTAGCAGTGAGGACAGCTGGCCACCCAGCGGGTGACATTGAGTTGTCGGTGTAACGTCAGTGCAGACAAATGCCGGGAGTGCACGATGAAAATCTATGGACTGTAAATCGAACCCGTGGTGCGGGAACCCACGCCCTGATAGTCACTGAACCGTCCAGTACCCCAGAAAGGACACCGAGAGAATATGTCAAAGAGAACACCCATGGATTCACACTCAAACCAAGGTCACTCCGAGTCAGTCATCCTGTTGAAGTGACATCTGAGTGTCGCGCTCACGGACTGCACTATACCTATCATGCCAAAGACCGGGACTATTCATTGGAGATTAACTTTTTCGATTACTACAATACAAACTTTTCGATGGTTGTCACACAGCAAATCCCACGGCTTCGTTTTCAACCGGAATCGCTACATCGAAAGAACTTACAACTGTTAATGCATAGGCGAAACGTCTGCTAGACCAAGCAAAGTTCTTTTGGTACTCTTTTGCCTAAAACTTTCTGCTCTTTTTCCCCTTCTGGTGTTCTTTTGCCTGTTGTGGTTCTTTTGCCTGTTGTAGTGTTTAGTGTTTTTCGCTAGCTCTTGTCCCTGCTCCTCTTAAAAAAAAAAAAAAAAAAAAGAAGAAGAAGAAGAAGATAAATTCTTTCTCTCGCTAGTCTCTCTCAGCCAAAAGGACGTTTAGTGTCTTGTCAGTGTTAAGTCACAAGAATATATCTTTGATCCAATAGCATCGATACCGTCTGCAGCAAGACGAACAGAGTGGTCTTGTTAAGTTTGATCCACCTTCATTGCAAGACGCTGTACTATTTTATTCTGTGGAATAATGAATGGCAGGCATCATTGTTCACTAAAATCAATAAAACACTATCTACCATGTGAAAGAATGTTCCACTAATAGTAGTCTTCTTCTTGTTTTGCAGAGCAAGGTGTGGTTGGTGTCATTCTTGTTTCATTCTTGAGCATACACGATCATTCATTCATTCATTCAGTATTAAAGTCAAACATAGTCCAGTATTGGTTATTCACCACAACATCAATAATAATAATAATAATAATAATAAAAACTGTGTAAAAACCAAATCTTACTTGTTTCTTGTATGCAGGGTGGGGTAGGCAACAACAAGTTGTGAATGATCAACAACAAGAATGAGCAATACACCAACAAGAAGAGCAGACTGAACGATACCAAACATGAATGGGTCTTCTGTCATACGCATTGCTGGCAAGCACCATCGCCCTCAAAACATACTGAATAGAGAAATATTCGCGATAGACTTACCTGACAGCTGGTAGAGAGGCCCCAACAACAGTCACCGTCAGCACTGGTTTGCTACACATGCAGATGTCAGTTAAAAAACAATGAAATGCGCTTTTCTACCCCGCCTTGCACTTTTCCCCGTTCAAATCGCTGATTATAATCCAATTGACACTGATGTCATATATATCAACACCACTGCAAATTCTTGCACTTTCATCTTCATCGTATGCCTACTTGCGACTGGGTCACATGATTTTGCACAGGACATGGTGTGTGTGTGTGTGTGTGTGTGTGTGTGTGGTGTGTGTGTGTGTGTGTGTGTGTGTGTGTGGTGTGTGTGTGTGTACCAAGAGAGACAGACAGACAGACAGACAGACCGACAGAATCGTTTGGTATTACGGCTCACTCTATGAAGGCACGCCTGGGTACTTTCACTTGCACATACTCACGCTCATGTATGCACATACACAGAGAGT
>JADBJO010018270.1:0-7500 GCA_016801955.1 Conus betulinus | reverse complement strand
CGATGTTTGTCAACGCTGTGTTTTGTTTTGTTTGTTGTGTTTTTTTAATCAGATGAGGGCGTTTTTTTTTTTGTTTATTTGTTTGTTGTTTGTTTTTTTTGCCCTCGTGGTTGTCAGCTGACATAGGCGAGGTTAAAAACAGGCCAAATTAAGGGATGCTGAGATCACTTTCCTTGGGTTCTTCAAGTGTGTGGCGAAACTTTAGGCATCACCAGATGGGAATAACCCCAAGTCGTATTTACTGACGGAGGGGCAGAGTAACTGGGAAGTGATTCGCATGTACAGGGGGGATAGTAACAAGTACATGTCGACCTGTCCTGGGTGGTGGAGAGTGTCCACCTCCACCACCGGCTATTCACTGGGTTCTCCAGTGGACCTGAGGGGAGGGCACGATTGTGGCAGGCGACGGGTCACGGTCAGTGACCACAGCCGCGCAGACAGGGCACAGTGGACCATTCAGTAGGTATGTCCTGAAGGAGAAAACCACTTCGGGGAAGTTCCAGATTTAGTTGGTGCTTTGCACCTTGTTGTCGTATGAGTGTAGTAATACTTGATGTACATCAGTCCTGACTTATTTGGAGAAAGTCCGGGCTGTTAGTACACAAGGGTAAGCTTCGGGGCTCGAACCATAGTTTGTATTGGCGTTTATGCGTTAAACCACTTGGTACCCCAACTCTTTGTTGACTCAGTAGCTGTGGTGTGTGTGTATGCGTAGGTGGTGGCTAAGTGATTCCATTGGTGGATAAAATAACTTGGGGAGTATATTGTTTCAAATCGTTGTGATGTGTGTGTGCCAGTGATCCATTGGTTGGAACCACTCTAACTTGGGTTCTCTGTGTTTGGGAATGGAACATAAGATGCTCAGAAAACAGGAAATGTGTGACTCGTTGAGGGAAAGTGACCTCATCCCGTCTTGCTGAGGGCTCAAGAAAATACAGCGAGAAGCAGAGGTTGCTGTCGTCCTCTCCGGCCTTGACCAACTGCAAAGACGCTGGTTACGAGAATTGTAATCCTGGGTGGGATGTAACCACAGTGGGGCGGGTTTTGCTGGAAGGGATAGGCTGTACTAGGAGGCCAAACATGAAGAGTATGTCTCCTGTGTGGGGATGGTAGACAGCAAAAAGTGTCAACACATCAGTGGATGCTGGTGTAAGACCTGGCGTAAAACCCCTCCGGTCTCGTCCCCCCACCCCCCCCCCGCTCCCTTCTGAGATCACACAACACAGCCCAACGTGGCCCTGGAAGAGAGTGAGCTACCCTCCACTGCACAGAATAGTGAGACTCGGTCGAGGGAGCAGCTCGGATACGAGAAAGGGTAAAAAAAATGGGAAATTTGGAACTAGAATCAGGAGGAAAAATAGTGTGGAAGAGCTTCAGAAAGAGGAGTAGAAATGAGTGAGGAGAGAGAACTGCCTGGTCAAACCAGGTAGCTGGCAAGTTAAGAAAGGGGAGTTTCCGTATGTGTTAACAGGTGTGTACCCAGAATATTGGGAATGGTTGGTCTTTCCCTGGTTAACGATAATGAGTAACTGAAGAACAGTGGGATGCCGATTATGGATTATTGTGTGGATGTTTACATTTTTTTTGTATGATACAGATACGTGTTTTGTGTAGTGAGGGTGGGGGCCGGCGTCAAGTTAACCAAAAGTTGACTATTTTTCTATGAAGACGTTATTGGTTTCCCGTCAACTTTGCGCGGGCCCGATGTGAGCGCGAGAGTTTGTGTGTGCCTAAGACAAGAGTGCATTTGGTTTGTGGAAAAGTGAATTTTCTGTCTATAACCCCCTGCATCCCCTGAATATGATATGAATCATATTCTACTAACAGAGGGGTAACGTCGAGCGTCCCGTCATAATCCATGGTTATTGCCGTTCGACCTTTTCTTCCAGGAGATCAGCCAATCCTGACTCCATCTGAGAACAAATATACCCCCACCGAGTCACCAAGGGGTGTATGTGCAGAATGATTTTTCCAGCTTCCAATACGCAATGTTTTACGGTTCAAATATAAATTATGTTTTGTTGGTGGAAAATGGAGAGAAGTAATGTGTGGAGATATTATAAAACAACTGTGAAGTCTCTGATACAATCTACTCGTGAAAGTCTACCCATTCTTTGTTTCATGGTGGTTAGTCTTCTCGAGAGATTGAGACTTTGTGGGATCTTAAGCAGCGAGTGTCCATCTACACAACACTGTTATTTGCAACCGTTACTTGATTCTTCCAACCACATTGTCAACACGTAGGAGAAGGAATTTACCCATGCTGCAAAACTGTCAGATTTAGCAAAGCCTGCTCTTATTAAGGTGTCCTAAAGGGGCCTCAGCAGATTTGATCAACGCCCTGAGTGAGAGGCATGTTCACCTCAAAATCGTAAAGCAAGCAACATTAGACTGACTCCTGCTCAGAAGAACAGTTGTGCAGATACAAGCAGACCTTACATTTCACTGGCGAAGAAAGGAACATCCACCAAGAGAAAACCTGACTGTTAAAGTTTATGACAACGAAATACTTGGCACCCCCGACCATCGTCCTATCTTCGCACAGTCATATCCCCCCCCCCCCCCGCCCCCCCACCCCAACATCCCCCTTCCTCCGAGCAATTCCACCCCTCCCAACCCTGTTCTCTCCTCGTGCTCTTTGATCTTGATCATTTTGGGATTTCACATCAAGTAGCTGAAGTGATCTATCTATCTCAAAAACATAGCATGCTGATAATCATGCATGTGCTCACACCACCACATACACACCAACACACATACACATACTATACATTCTTGTTTCACCCACATCCAACCATATCAAAAACGATACACAAAACCTCTTTTTTTCTCCTTCTTTCGGTTCATTTGCAAAAATCACTTTGGTATTCATACAACATTTATCGTTTTATAGAGGTAAATATCAACAATGATAGATTCATCTCACAAACCTCAAAGTCCCATCCTCCCCAAGACTTTGGCGTCACTGGCAAAGACCAAGTGAATACTTCATTATTACAACCAGTAAGACCTTAGTACTCTTTTTTGTTTTTCACTGGACGGCATGCGAGTAAATCAAAAAACTGGAAAAACGCTTCAAATGCGTCTGCTGATGTTGTTCCACCACTCTCATCTCTGGTATTCTTATCATTTAAGGCAGGGCACCTAGTATATTATCAACTGGGGGAAGAATGGAATCATAGGTTTTTGAAACAAGACAAAGTGGTTTGTGTCTGAATTGAAAAAGTTGGGAGGACGTCTCTTTTTTTCCTCTCATCTCGTCATCAATGTTACCCTCTTCACTGCACTGCTGACGAACAACGTTCATCATAAAAAGTGCCATCTGCAATGTCAGTTGACGAACGCTGTTCGTCATGATTCATCACTCTCTTTTTCGTCCAGCATGGGACTTAGCAAAATATGATAGCAGCAAAGGGGTTAAAGTATCATTCTGAAAAGAAGGAAAGAATAACCGACTGCTTCCTTGACTTGTATTTGACGATGTGTGGGGGAAAAACGGCAGGAAGACAAATGACATGAAAAAAAGAAGCGAAAGAAAGCATCTTACAATACACATAATAGAACCAAAGAGAAGCAATGAAAACTGGAGAACACTCGGTCACTGAGTACTCAAATACACAGCATAAGAACTTACAGTAACAGTTGAGTGAAAATCAACAACTGCATTCCCAAGCACTTGGACTTATACACTAACATCCTGCAAGTGAACTGGTTTGTTAATGTATTAACAAAAAAACAATTCTTGATTTGCTTAAACTTTTGTCAAATCAGACTTTACGTCCTCACATGAAATAAATAAGAACTAGCCCCTAAAAGTCGCTCTACCACAGGGATCACAACACACGACAACCACTCAGGTGACCCGCCTACACAAAATGTAAACACTCATAATCCAAATTTCGACAAGCACTCAGTATTCTTCTTCTGGTTTCAGTCGGGTTCAACAGCGCCACGCCAGGTGTGGACCCACGCACGGTCGTAAGAGAGATTCGGAAGAATTAGCAGCACATATAAATGGCACAGATAGATGGTCGAATATCAACCCAAGCATGATGATAGGGGATTCTTTGCCGCTCAGGATACGATACCCGAGGGCGACCGTCGCATGTTGTGTATTAATGAAATACACACAACGAGGAATCTAGATACGCGCGAGTCTTCAAAACACAATGTTGACACACGGATGGTACATTGGTCTGGCCAGCAAAAAATTTGAAACAAACTGTGGGCTGGAAACACTAGATCTTTTCCCTCACTTTTAATGCGACAAAAAAAACGAAATCAAGCCATGACCCGGTCGTCATATGCTGCGTTTCTGACGGTGAAGATCACGTGACTGAGGACAGACGATGAGAAAGGGTAGGGGGGAAGTAAAAAGAAGTGACACGACTTCAAACGCTGTCACACGACACCCGCTAGTAGACGCCCCTAATTGCTCAACATCGACCACCGTGGACCGTAGTTGCTGCCGCCGAGAGTAGACACAACAAATAAATGCACATGATCTCCCGTATGGAAAAAAAGGGGGAGGAGGAGATTAAGAATGGAGAAGAAGGGAAAGAAAAATACAATTCAGAATCCTTGAACCATCCTATGTTGGCGTAATCTGATAATACCATTAAGCCGACACTAGAGCCTGCAGCCGGATAGACTGAAAAACCGGAGGGAAGCAAAGGGGGGCAGGTTATGGATGTAACTTCTTTGGAATGTCTGTTGGGGTAGGTGCCCAGCAGATAATTTCAGTCCTACAGGGTGCTCAAATTAATGCACCGCGTGTGGGCAAAATAAACAATTTCCCGAGCGCGGGAAAAAAGGGGGGGAAGGGGGGGGGGGGGGGGGGCGGGGGGGGGATGGTGGAGAGGGGGGGCAACAAAAGATCGTGGTGGTTTGTATTGCTAAGGACAAATGGGGCGGGCGGGGGGGGGAGGCGGGGGGGGGGAGGGGGGGAGGTCAGGGGCGGGGAGAGCGGTCACAGCGGGGAGGGGGTGGGGCAGAGGTCAAAAGCGGGTACAAGCACAAAGGGGGGAAAGCCAGAGGAAAATACGCAGAGACAGCCCAAAGCGGGAGAGAAAGCGGACACCAGCAACAAGTCCGGCGCGTGTCGAGTACGTGTGAGGGATACGGAAGCGAAGGGCCAAAAGCGAGGCGAGCTGCGTCAACGTCACGGACCAACCGCCCGCAGCCCACCCGGAGGACAACACCACGGGACCAACAAAACTAGGCCTGCGGCCGCACGCCCCGCCACCCAAACACGCGGAAAAGGCGGAGGAGCGAATGGGGAGAACAGAAGAAGCACTGTGGAAGTGCGTCACCAGGAGCGGCCGGAGGGCGGACGGCAAGTGTTAACACGGAGGGAAATTCACACTAGGGCTTGCAAACGATGTTAGTAAAACCCCCCAAAAAGTGAAAAGAGAGTCAATTCGGAAAAAAAAAAATCTCGCCTCAACTTCAGGCAGTACTCATGTCGAGTCCTCACTGAATCAGGAATAAGTTGTCTGGGTCAGCATCAATATGTCGTTCACGTTTGCCATGACTGGCCTGCTGGAATCTTCTCATATTAGTCGAGAAGATGAAGAAAGATAACAACAGTACAGATCCGACATTCACACGCATGTTCAATGCATGGGAGAGCACAACAACGATATATGCGAAAGTGCGGTTGCCATAAAACCCAGCTTTTTTGAAACTCATTGAAGGAAGAGCATAACGGTATAGATCAGGTGAATGCCACAAAAGCCAGGTGCTGTCTGGTCGGTGTCGTGGTGCTTGTAGGGGTCGGTGGGGCAGGAGACCTTCTGAGTTGAAAGGGGATATCGGGCGGGCGGGACGTTGATTCCGCAAGACTGACTGTTGAACTAGAGCCAGAGCGCGATATCATCAATCCAATACGAGGCCACATAGAATACAGTTATCGTTGGTGGAGTGTGACGTCATGAAAACAAGGAGGGGGCCTGATGAAGTCTCATGAAACGGAGTAGAAATGGTGGCAACGACATTGTAGGGGTCATTGGGAGAGTAGCTGGTATACGGTGTAAGTGTGATTTATCTCTCGGCGTTTGCGAGCGACGGCTCGGCAAAAGTCGTGGGAGGGGGGGGGTGCGTGTGTGATATGATCTCATCTGAGATTAAGTCTCTCTGTGGTTGTGGGTCGATCGACGTCGTCGCAGAAGGAGTCGTTGCTCGGGGGGGCCTAGAAGAACTGGGAGAGACTAAGCCGCCCCCGTACAGTCTCAAGAAGAATGGTCGCAGGGAGTCACGTTTGTGTGGGGGGTGGGGTTTAGGGGCGGGGTGGGTCTGCGATCGGGTGGGTGTGGTGGTGGGATGGTTACTATAAAAGGGAAAAAACGGCCCAAGGTGCATGGAGCGAGTGGGTTGGGACTAGGTATGGGGAAATCGCTAATCGGAACAACCACGGCTTCAACATTGTGAAACGCTGGTCACTGAAGAGATGAAGGATCAAAACAGTCGATCCTGCGCTCGGGGGAGAAAGGAGTCCAATGTAGACGCATGATCAAAACATGCCGAAGGAAACTCGGTAAACAATCCAAGGCTTTGCTCGGTCCATGCTCTCGAGTTGTACCAATGCCAGGAGGTTACTGCTTGGTAAACTGTACTTTTGATTCTAGATGGGGAGAACCAGTTAGAATCTGCATAAAACACATCAAATTTCTGCAGTATACTAAAACATGAATACTTTTCATTTTTTTCCTGTTTTCTTTTACATCTTGTCTCGAAACAGATTTCTGCATTCTGAATAGTGTATGTGGTGCAATCACTTGCAAACTTGAATTGAAAACTTGCATCAAGGTCGCGCGCACACACACACACACACACACACACACACACACCCCCACACACACACACACACACACACACACACAGCAATATCTGCGGAAAACACAATCAACAGCCAAACCCATAAGGAACCTGGACGTATGCAAAGTACTGGTATCGAAGAAATCCCACCTAGAAAACACAATGTCTGTCATTTGTCTCATGACCAGCTCCTTCCTTTTTTAACGTTCCAGGAACGGAAATAATTACCTCGGCCATTTCTACAAAAAGAATGAAGTCACTGTGCAGAAGACCGTAGCACAGGAAAACAATCAGGCTCATCATGACAAACACACAAAAGACATGCAGGTAGAAGACCGGAGAATGGGAAGATCAGCCATCACACACTTGTGCTGAAGAAAGATGTGGGAATCAGGCTGGAAACACGGGTGAAGATCAAATCGTCGGAACACAAGCCTGTGCAGAAGATCCAAGACTGCGAAATGTGCGCCCATCATTCATTGCGACAGGAAGGCACCCAAGGATAACAGGCAAGAATTTGCAAAACAGGGGGAACAAACTCGATCAAAATCACAGCCTTCTTTTTCATCAATTGCAACACACTTGATCATGACCGGGGGAGGGGGATACACAAGGGCTTGGATACTACAGATAAAACTGTGCATTGTGGAGGATAGAAGATTCACACGTGAAGTCAGCTGTTCA
>JADBJO010018269.1:15000-17500 GCA_016801955.1 Conus betulinus | reverse complement strand
AGAGTCTGTATAGAGTTATGTTCATACACAGAACTGGTTCACTTTGGGGAAAAAAGACAAAATCTAGCCCAAATTTACAAGCCTACCCTTCCAAAACGTCATGTAGTCTATGGGCCAGCTAACAATCCAGGGTTTATCTGTGTAACAAAAAATGTGACACGTGTCGCCATTCCATGGAAACGAAAATGTTAGTGTCCCCATGGGATGGCAGGAAATGGAAAATTAGACAACACTTGACCTGTGACACCCCAAACGTTGTCTATGTTCTAATTTGTGAAATTCACAATATGTGGTACGTAGGGTCCACAACAAACATTAAAGCCCGCTGGAGAAACCACAAATCAGATACCAAATTAAAAAAAAAGTAAGCAAATGTGGTGTTGCTGACCATGTGGTAAACAAAGTCCCCCTGATGACCCAGAACTTTCTTTTCTAAAAATTGTCCAGTTGAATCAGTACAAGAGAAAGACAAATTACTGTGTCGTGAACAGTATTGGATTTGTAACATAGGTACATTTTTAATGGGCTGAATTCTCGAACTGACATAAAAACTGCCAGGATGAATTCGTGATATCAAATTTGTGATTTGATATGCACCCGGCTGGTGTTTTTCTAATACTGGTTTAGTTGGATATGTACATTTATGGCAGTATGCGAGTCGGGGAGCTCGCGGTGTGGGTGTCTGAGCTAGATGGAGTGTGTGTGTGTGTGTGTGTGTGTGTGTGTGTGTGTGTGTGTGTGTGTGTGTGTGTGTGTGTGTGTGTGTGTGTGTGTGTGTGTGTGTGTGTGTGTGTGTGTGTGTGTGTGTGTGTGTGTGTGTGTGTGTGTGTGTATGTGTGTGTGTGTGTGTGTGTGTGTGTGTGTGTGTGTGTGTGTGTGTGTGTGTGTGTGTGTGTGTGTGTGTGTGTGTGTGTGTGTGTGTGTGTGTGTGTGTGTGTGTGTGTGTGTGTGTGTGTGTGTACTGTGTAGGGGAGGGGTGGTAGTGGTGATCTTTTAAGAGATGATAACTTACCTTGTATCTACCTCTGTTTCTTCCTTGGGCTCTATGCGATCATAGAGCAGCTTTTATCCATAAAAGCATCGTCTTATAACAGAAGTGATTTTACCAGAATAAGCAACTTAAAGTGGCCTTCATATTCCCCTTCCTTGTAACCCCAAATTTTCATTCCTCCTCCACTCTCTCCACTCTCCTTCCCCCCCCCCCCCCCCCCCCCCCCCCCCCCCCCCCCCCCCAACCCCCCCCCCCCCCCCCCCCCCCCCCCCCCCCCCCCCCCCCCCCCCCCCCCCCCCCTCCCCATCCTTATATGCTTGCGTGCCTGTGCGGTGGCGTGCGTCTGTGTGTGCTTGCGCTTGCGCGTTCGCGCTCACTCGCTTGTGTTGTGGCGCGCGCGCAGGCGCCCGGGTGCATCCACCCACATGCCGGTGCGCTCGCCCGTGCGCGCGCGCTTGCGCTCATTTACTAGTTGGTCCGGACTGGTTCTTATTCTGATGAAATGCCCGTCAAATATAATCATCTTTTCCCTTACAGCCCACCATACCTTCTCCCCTCTCCCACCTCCTCAATCCGCGGTCCCCCATTATCTTTGTGTATTTTCTTTTATGCATAACCAGTATTTAGGCTCATTTTGATTTTACATTTGGTTTCGCCTTTTTATGCCTGTCAGTTTACAATTGGGAACAATTTTTATCTTATAGGTGTAACTGTTTATAAAAGTAAGAAAACTGTACTGTAAAATGATCTTAAAGTAGCCTTCACTGTCCCCTTTCCTTTTCACCCCCTTTATGTTTTTCCCCATCTCCCCCCCCCCCTATACCCCTCTCCCCTGCTCTTCTCGATACACCCCCTTTTTTTTTTTTTTTTTTTTTTTTTTTTTTTTTTTTAAACCTACAGTAACAATACACTTTTGTTGGCACTCCACCGTGCCAACCGCCCCCCCCCCCCCCCCCCCCCCCCCCCCCCCCCCCCCCCCTTATACACATTTACTCTTATGCTTAGCCAGTCTTGTGGCTCACCTGACTTTTGAATACTGGCCCTGCCTTCTTAAGCCCCCAGTTCCTCTCCCCTCCCCCTCCCTCCTACCCCCTCCCCCTTCTTCTTTTCCTCTCATCAGCTAGTCTACTACTCAACCCACCTCCCCCCCTTCCCACTCTATCAGATTCTTGCAGTCTGTGAAGATCTTGCCATCACCTTCCTGGCTAGCCCTCCTCCCCCCCCCCCATCATCTCCCCCCCCCCCCCCCCCCTTTTTTTTTTTTTTTTTTTTTTCTCTCCGCTTTCTCTCCCCCCCCTCCCCACCTTATTTGGTGATATACATGTGTGTACGCGCGCGCGCGCGCGCGCGCGCGTGTGTGTGTGTGTGTGTGCGTGTGTGTGTGTGTGTGTGTGTGTGTGTGTGTGTGTGTGTGTGTGTGTGTGTGTGTGTGCGTGTGTGCGCGTGCGTGCGTGCGTGTGTGTGTGTGTGTGTGTGTGTGTGTGTGTGTGTGTGTGTGTGTGTGTGTGT
>JADBJO010018269.1:0-10000 GCA_016801955.1 Conus betulinus | reverse complement strand
TCTCTCGATGGCGATGTGAAATACACGCACATCTTTTTCTTGTAAAACACAACATGTTTCTAGAGCCTGGATACACGAACCTAGAGCAACCCGAGCAAGGGACGTCACTAACGCAATTTTGTTCACAAATCATAAATTCCCTCCCCTCTTAAATGGGGACACAGTACAAAAAATTAGGGTCACTTTCCCCGTAGTGAGATAATTACAAAAACATGACTCAAACGTATGGTGCTTTATAGTACCCGTTCATCTAGCACACATTCTGACGAGAGGCATTAGAAATGAAACAAGAAGAAAGCTTTTCTTTCAACAAATTGGAAGTTTTCCTACTCTCTAGTTTAGTTTCAACTGTACCCGTTTGTTCCAGATCCCCTCCAGCGTGCTTATTCTTCAGTGGTCAAAAGGATTTTTCAACACGGGAACTTTTTTTTAGAGGGACACTGTATGAGTTCAATCCCGGAGATTCCAAACTTTAATCTCTTGAAGACTTTTCCTGACTCTGGGGGGCATCAGTGGGTAATGTGTGTGGAATCGTTACTTCTTAAACTTTCGTAATTCATGAAAAGTGAAAGCACAAGAGATAGAGAGAGAGGAGAGAGAGGGTAGAGATTCGGAGGGGATGAGGAGGGAGGGAGAGAGAGAGAGAGAGAGGGGTAAACTTACGTTCGGTTAGTTACTTCGATTCAACAAGCTATAAAGGATTGTACTCTGGGTTTTCCGTGAGTTTGACGTTTATGGCGTTTTCAGCATACGTGGCCCCCAAAAAATGAGGCCAAAAGGCGAAATTTTAAACTAGGATTAGGTTATTCGTGACGTCCAGGGGTTGTAAACGTACGTTCCAGCCATTCAAGATCTGTCTCCTTGGTACCATTTATCTTTTGTTTTCCGGACTCTTTCTTTGGGCTGTCGGGAAACCTCAGGTGAATGGGGCCCACCAGATGCGCAACGCATCGGAAGATGAACGTGGGTTCCGGTAGTAGTTAAGAACAACCGAAGCAGCTGTCTAAAATGGTACCGTTATCCGTGTATTATTGGGCCTTTTCACTCATGTGAGTAGCAAATTTGAGTCAAGGCATTCGCCTGCAGTTCTAGTGGGACCCCGGCCTAGCCAACCTCAACACACACACTCAACACACACACACACACACACACACACACACAACACACCACACACACCCACACAGTTTTTACATACGAGCGTTCGCTCACGCACTCAGAGAGAGAGAGGAGAGAGACGAGGAGGATGAGAGATGGGAGGGAGACGAGAAGAGGAGACCAGAGAGTGGGAAGAGAGAGCGAGAGGGAGAGACGAGAGAGAGGCAATAAGTATCATATAGAATGACAATGTGTGTGGTGTGTGTGTGTGTCCCCTGTGTGTGTGTGTGGTGTGGGGTGTGTGTGCAGGTAGGTGTGTGTGTGTGTGTGTGTTGTCTGTGTGTGTGTGTGTGTGTGTGTGTGGTGATGCACTTTAAATGTCCGTACTTTCTTTAAAAAAACATTCTCTCCTGTATGCAGATAAATTCGAGTAAGCCAAATGAAACAGACCATTAGCCATACGGGGAGAAAACAGACCAAAAATCAAAGTGAACACGCCAAAACATTAAGCGTATAAGGAATGCACAAATTTGATATACCAACAATAACACAAAATAGACAACCCTCAACCACTAAATATGATTGGACAAGGCTACAATGCCGTCCTTCTTCTGACATTACACATAGCAAAACAGCAATACACAACACAAGGTCCTCTGCTCCTGCCCTAAATAAAGCGGGTCAGCAAAGTCATTGTTTATGTGTAAACTTTGGCCAGATGATTATGTGATTGTTTGTTAGCTTCCCGATTACGTTCTCCCCCCGCTGCCTCTGTACCTTAATGTTTTATAGTCGACACCCCCCCCACTCCTTGGCTGTCTGCGGTCTGTCGTTCTCTTTGTCTGTGTCTGTCTCCCACTTACCATCGCTCTCAATTATTTTTTATTGATCCATCAAAGTCACAGTTTGGTTACAGCAGAAAACCCTGCATTTCCCCGTTTTTTCACTTCACAGGCCAAAGATTGTTGCCACGGTACAAAGCAAAAAGAAAAGTCCGTCGCGTCAGGTGTGTGTGTGTGTGCCCGGGATGCTGGGTCGTGTGTTGGGTCTGGTGTGTAGTGTGCGCGGCGTGTGTGTGTCATTGTGTGTGGGTGTGCCTTTTCTTTGGTTGTGTGTGTGTGTGTGTGTGTGTGAGAGTGGATAGAGAGAGAGAGACGAGAGATGACTGAGGGCCATTTGAGAGCCAGCGAGGATCGCCCAGGGTTCCCGGGTTCGCAGACCTTGGAGATCCTTTCCCCCGA
This sequence comes from Conus betulinus, assembly GCA_016801955.1. Classification (NCBI taxonomy): domain Eukaryota; kingdom Metazoa; phylum Mollusca; class Gastropoda; order Neogastropoda; family Conidae; genus Conus; species Conus betulinus. Next base: position 7,664 of record JADBJO010018269.1, on the reverse strand, counting down.
GGGAGCTCGAGTTTCGGAGGTCTGTAGTTTTTCTTTTGACCGACCCCCCTGGGCGCTTTTGGAGAGTTTCGAGAGAGGGCGGAGACCCGGAGCCCCCGAGCGAGGGGAGTTCCGGACCCGAAGGGACGGAGACCCGCGCAGAGAGAGAGGATGAGAGAGCAAAAAGATTTGAAAGGGCGTATTGCCATTATAAGGCACTTCACAACGTTTACATAGAGAGGGAGGGAAAACAGGCCCCTGGGGGCGACAGTGACACAGCTGGGTATGGAGGTAACTCGGGACGAGAGAGACGAGAGAGACGAGAGAAGAGAGGACTCCGAGCCGAGAGAGACAGGAGGACGCGAGAGAGATAGGCCAGAGAGACAGAGATTATTTTGAAGAGAGACAGAGGACAGAAGAAAGACTTGAAACAGAGACCGTAAGAGGGGGACGGGTGAACGGAACGGAGGGGTCATGGGGGCGTCGCTCGGGGGGGGGGGGGGTGGGGCAGGGGGGGCCGGGAGGTCGGGTACAAGCGACGGAGAAGACAGAGAACGACCCGATAAAATTTACGTCAGGTTTCATTTCTCCTCGTATCCCGTGGAAGATTTACACCGCACGTGAACAACGTCTTTCTACACCACGATCATATGCTGTGTCGATCTGAGGGCTGGGCTAGAGTGTTGACCTCTCTTCCTCGTTGTGTGTGGCTGCAATAAACACTATTTTGATTTTTTTTTTCTTGCCACATCCTGGGCACTGGGGTCATCTCAGTCAGGAGTTTATAGGTCCACAAAAGGACGTCGTGAAGCAAATGCAAACAAACCTGAAAAATGGTGTGATTAGAGTGTCAGGTTTAAAAGCAACAATATAAACACTCGTTACACCTTCGAACACCTCTCACCCACAGATAGCTCGGACGAGGAGATTTGGAGATGAGAGAGAGTTGGGAGAGAGCCGAGACTTTGCGCCGACCCCCCCTTGCCCCGGACCCCGCGATGAGTGACGAGAGACGGCTGGTTGAGCGAGAGGGTTGGGATTGATTGGAGAGGAGGCACCCCCGAGCGGCTTCCTCCTTGAGCTTCGAGTTTCCCCCTGAGCCCCGTTTCCGCCCCCATTTTTTTGATCCACCCGTCGGGAGTCGGACGAGAGGTGAGTTTTTTTCGATTGCGCGACGCCGCTAGAGAGGGCCCGGAGAGGAGCGTTAGTCCGCCCGAGGATTGGACCCCTAGGACAAGGGTTTGAGGAGAGTTGAGAGTGTTTCAGTGGTTTGGCCGGACCCCGCTGAGAGCGAGATCTGTTGAGTTTATGTTCGGGCTTTTTTAGAAGCGCGCCCGGGAGATTTCCGAGAGCGCCTTTCACGAGAGGAGCGGGTGGAGTTCGATTTTTTTTGCCCGATTGGAGAGACAGCGAGTCGCATGAGAGCCGAGAGTCTCTTAGCGAGGCCGAGGAGCTTGGGCCGGGCAGAGGGACGGACCTTTGAGAGGACGTCGGATGAGTTTCTTTGCCTGAGAAGAGCTCTCGCTCGAGGGAATCTCGAGACGAGACGAGGCCAAGGATTGAGACGGGGAGAGCGAGTTTGCGAGATCCCCCATGTCTTTTTGTCCCCTTTTTCTTTTTTTTTTCCTTGACGAGTACCCGTCCCGGGTTTTTTCCCCGGATGGGCGGGTGAGAGAGATTGAGAGATCCCCGAGATTGATTGGAGATGACACCCTTGAGTTTTTATGTGAGAACTTTTCCTGAGAGCGAGAGCCGATGAGACCTGAGAGATGGCACTAGACAGACAGACAGACAGACATAGATAGCAGCGAGAGACCTTTCTTGAGAGTCTGACCGAGGATGAGAGAGATCGGGAGAGAGAGACAGACTCAGATCAGACCGGACAGACAGAGAGAGAGGAGAATGTTCGTTTGTGTTTTTGTTGCATGTCCTGCCTCGGTCTCTGTCTGGCCATTGTGTGTGGGGTGTGTGTTGTGGCGTGTGTGTTTCGTTTGTGTGAGTGGTGTGGTGTGTTGTGTGTGTGTGTGTGTGTGGGTGCCTTTTTTTCAGTAGACGCGCGTTTGCGTGAATTTTTTGCTGGTTCGTGTGTTTTCTTTTGCTGTGTGTGGGTGTGTGTGTGTGTGTGTGGGTGTTGGTAAATGAGTGCTTGTTGTGTACGAGTGCGTGAACATGTGTCTTTATGCCCAGAGGTACGTTTTCGCAGCGAGTATTTTGAGAGCGTTTGTTTGTTTGTCTTAGTGTGGAGTGTGTGTTCGTGTTCATATACTCTACGTCTTCAACAGAGCTTCGTGTTGGTCTTCGTGGCCGTTTATATGGGGCTTGTGTAAAATACAAGCCAAGACCATTGTAATCTTCTCCGCTTTGGAAAACAAGTGGATCTACTCCGCACAAGATTAACCCGTCACCTTTTTTTTTTTTTTTTTGTTACATTCCCCATCCTTATTTAATCTTTTTTTTTTCTTTTTAAAGTTGAACAATATGGAGATCGACGTAATGTTAGCAAACTCGTTTGATCAACCAAATCTATCTAGCAGGAATCCTGCCACCATTCCACTTTTCTTTCGCGATCTTCGTGTAGCTTACAGAGGGACATTTTCACCAGACTCAACACACACACACACACAACCACACACACACACACACACACAAACACAGAGAGACAGAGAGAAGAGGAGGAGGGAGAGGAGAGGGGGAGATGAGAGATGACGATGCAGAGAGGTAGAGGAGAGAGGAGAGAGAGGAACTGAGGGTTTGGGGATAAGGAGAGAGATGAGCAGAGCCGACATAGCCGGAGAGAGGCAGACACAGCGACAGAGACGATCAGAACAGCAAAAGACATAAGGAACAAAACAAACATTCGTGAAGCGTTGCATCATTCGCTATAGAAGGCACTCTCATAACAGCTATCTTCCCCGAAGTCTGGAAGTATGGATGCCTTGTCCAATGGCAGGGTATTAAAAAAAAATCCTACACACAAAAACTCCACTCCCTTTGTTGGGTTAGATGGGATAATCCTTGGCCTGTCTATACGTTGGAGTTTCCGCAGGAGTCGTATCAGCCGGCGTACGCCCAAAAAAAAAGCAAGTTCATGCACTTCTTGCCAGCAGGGAGTCAGTGTGCTTTTTCAACTCCAAGTGTGATGGGTACATGCAAACAGCAGGTCTGATAAAGACACGTGTGGTGGTTGAAAGCGGCCATTATGGGAATGTAGAGAACAACTGAAAGCAGAACACATTATCATTGACGCACCATCACGACTCGTCGGACGAGTATGTGGGAATTAGCATGGCTAGTGGCAATACACGGCCAATATCAAGTTTCTCACTAAGAAGAATGCAGCGGACCCCGGTTAGTTCTGTAGTGCCCCACTCTTCACCGTCCTTACCCCCGATCTAAGGATTTCTAGGAACAAATGAAAGATTTTTTAACGAAGTTCTCGGTACGTTTTTAGCAGAGGTAATTTTAATATTAAAGAGAGTTGTGAAAAATAAATAATAAACAGGTAAAGTAACTCTTGCTCCCATAAGAAAACCTATCTTGGATCAAGACTGCAAAGCCTTTTAAAAATTTGAATAAAGTCAGACAAATACAATACGGACGAACACTTAATTGTGGGGGAATAACAAGCTTTGAGGGCCCAACATACCCCCCGTCATGGACAGTACATGATTGGCAATTAGATTTGAACCAAGGCGCCGGGGTATGGGGGATTAGGCCCGGGGGGGGGGGGGGGGGGTGTTTCGGTAGGGGGGGGGGGTTTGAAGATGACGAAATGGGAACATAAAATTAAGAAAATTTACTCTTCTTAGACCTGCCCCAAGGGAACCATATCGGATCCCTATCGAAGGTTAAGATCGTTTGTATGCCTCCCTTCCTAAGCCTTTCTGGCCTTGGGTGAATTTTTTTGGCTTTGATGACTTGTGCACTGATTTTAACGTGGTGCAGCCCGACGGCCCTTTGAGCTTCGGCCTGGGGATATAAGAACTGTACACCTCATCCCCCTCCCCCCATCACTTCTCCAACCCAACCCTCACGGCTAATAGTAATTTTTAATTCGAAAGTTCCATCCTTGTCGTTCTACCCTCTCTGTCTTTGCCCCATGTCTTTGCTTCAGAAGTTTTTGAGAGTGTTCCTGACTCGCCCCTTCTTGATTTTATGCACGCTGTTTATGCCAGCATCGATGGTCTGAATGCTCTTTCTGAACGACTTTGAACAATGTTCATTCAGAGCGCTTTCTCTTCAACCCCACAAAGGTCTCATTTGCTTTCATTGCTCCTATTGGCCGGTAGTTACTTATGGCATTTCCACAAGATACATTATCAGCAAAACACGAACACATTCCAAGACCTGATTCGGGACGTAAAAAATATAATACTTTACTGATTTTCAGCATCAAAACCGCAATGCTAATAATAGTAATAATAATGAGAAATAATAACAGCAATATATGATAACAAGAAGATAATTGTAAACATAACAATACTACTACTACTCCTACCTATTACTACTGACATTATAAGGATAATAATAATAATGATTAAGTAATTTTACTAATCACTACATCATTTATATCTTTTTTTTTATTACTAAGCCGTATCATCAGCATATCTCTAATCATCATCATCTATTGTATCAACACATCAGGCATTCTCCATTAATATTAATAATCTAGAAGGTTTCACATAATCATCATTACTATTATGATCACGCACCCCCTTATGTTGCTGTGGTGTTTGTTCCTGATTTTAATAATTATATACATTTTTGATTATTTTTACAATTTACACCCCCACTCAAACTATTTATTTCGTTGTGCTTGCCCGTCATCTCCAAATTTCTATTGCACCTGTCAATGGATTACACATGGACCCATGACAACCAGTTAACTCGCTCCGCACGCCCCCACACAAACCTAAACCATCGACCCACGCGCAGCCACGCTCTCACAATAAATAACACGTCCATAAAGGGCAATCCCACCCGCACTTGTAACAATATGCTATATAAACGTAGAGTAGGAGTAGCCGGGGTTGATGACCATTTTCACAATTAGAATCTTACAGGGACATCTTAAAGTGAGGTAAAGAGAACATCAAGACAAATTGTACCACTATTGAGGAGTGGTCAGCCCAGGTTCCAATTTTGTCCCTAAGGAGTTCAATACCTATGCTTCACCTTTCATTTTCAAAATTTGGTTTTCAAACTTTCCAGTGCCACACTGTAGAAAGGCAACGGCATTTAGGAGCTCTTATCGGTGTGGAAAAAGATGGCAGTAGGTGTGGGATACGCGAAGAGGATGTTGGAAAGGAAGGATACAGTCATAGCGAGTGATAGGGTGGAAACCTTTCTGGCCGCCGGAAATGACCAAAAGCGACGTGTGACAAACAAAACAACAGAACGTCGCTTGAAACAACAGCAACAGTAATGAGAGACAAAACTCCGATCAGGCCACATCTCCATTATTGTCCCCGAGTCCACACGTTGACCCGAAGGTGGCTTCTGTTGATGGGACACACCACCAATCTGCACACTATCTATCTATGTATGGTTATCCTCGGGCTATTGCGCTAACTAGTCTGATTAACATGTCTTTGATATAAACTCCGACGGCGTTTCACTTGTCAAGTGCCACTGCATAAAACCACCACTTTGCTTTCCGCTCTCTTCCACCCCGCGATTCTTTTTGAAAAACGCAGATTTACGGAGTTGTATGTGGAAACATCAGCGAATTAATAACATGAAAGGAAAAAACCTAATAGCTTTTTGAAACACCTACATCTTACCGTGACATTGAGATTGAGTGGCATCCATATCCAAATTTGCACCTAATATAACTTTATTTTGGAAGCAGAGCTCACTTTTGAGAGGAGAACAACAACCACCACCACCTTTTTACGACCATCGACAAAACGGACAATAATATAACAACATAATGAAATTTCATTAATGAATATTTATGGCGTATCACTGGTGAACAAAGTCCAACGGCGTTTACAACAATGACATAATTCAAGAGGACAATATATTATATACACACAAGCAACCCCAACTTACTGACCAACCTAACTTATGGTACACACATCCAGTTATGCAATAATCCAAGCTAACTTTCCATTTCTAAACTCAGTTCTTTCTCTTAAAATCCTAAATCTGGGATACAATAGTTACTAATACATACCATCTATTATTTTGCTAGAACATTTATAGACAACTTAGATAAAAAAAAAAATCACAGTCAATTTGTTTTTTGTTTTTGACTAATCTAAAACAAACAAACGAACCAAGCACAACCAAAAAGCTGGTCTGGAGTTGAGGGAAGGCCCTAGTCCCTAAAAGTGAATGTGTTACTCTTAGTCCCCCTCCACACAGCTGTCCATTTCTTAATTTATCCAATTTTTCATCTAGAGTTTTCTACTTACATTGCACAGTCTTCCCATCCCACTGTCAAAATTTTTGTTTTACAATGTAACTGACGGATCATTAGATCATTTCAGAGCCACCCATCGTCGTTCCTACCTGGTATCTCACAGCTGTGGTGTGGTTAATCGTTACGATCTCCTACAAATGCCGCAAATTGCTTTTTTGTGAGTATAAACTTGTTCAAGAATCTTCTTGTCAGTGCAGATGAATAATACTATTTTGCTGTGGATTGCCTTCGGGAAACAATGGCATCGCTGTATTTTTCTCTATCACTTACATGAAAAATAAAAATTAGTACCCAGACACGTACTGCTATATCTTCGTAAGAGTCATTCAATTGCCGTTTAGACTAGAAGATCACTGCACATGGGATTAACTGCTGCGATTTTGTTGTTCTGGAGTAGAGACATTTATAATGTTTCAGTTGACTTTCGTTTTTTTTTTATTTACTTTTTTTTCGTTGGGGGGCGGGGGGGCGGGGGGCCGTGGTGGCTGCGTTGTTGCGCCGGAAGGCAGACAGTGTACACATGTGCACGCACTTCAAATCCTTAGGCGACAGCTTTCGGCATAAAAGAAAGAAATGATTCGCTTAAAACCTATTTGGTATGGGAAACATTGGTGTTGTGGTTGGTTGTCATCGGATCCGATGATGAATTTAGTTTCCGTCTCTGCACGTTCTCATCTCACGACCCTGCACAGCGAAGGTTGCCGGCCGTTTCCGACAGTCCTTAGCCTGCCGGAGGCGCCGCACCCCTTGACGTCAGACGTCTGATACAGTGGGGGCATTGGAAGTCGTGGTAGAGATCACTGTTGAGATCACTGCGGAGCACGCCTGTGTCGCTTTTCCTGGCATCCGTGAGATTCTGGCTCGTTGATTCTTCGTAGTTTGCGGCAGCTTTGTTGACTGACGGACTATCCCCATTCTTGTTGCTTTGCTACTCCTAGAACAGTCCTCAAGCTTTATCTTTCCGGCCCTTGATTCGTGATAACTCACGGATCTGTGCCGTTTCACATACCTGTGTCCCTTTGTATCGCCTGTTTGGGATCTTTTCCCTTGGCACTTGTGTCTTTATCTTGCTGCTGCCTTTTGCCTAGCATATTAAAATACATCAGGGCTGTTTCACGCGAATTAATCTTAACCCATCACTAAATTCCCCCACACCGGCAGTGACTCATGCTAAACCATCGATAAGCTGGCCTTGATGATCGCCATTTTGCGATCATTACGCCCTGGCCCGGTTATTGTTTGCCGCACGTTCCTAGGA